>JAOUQT010000042.1:2097977-2135214 GCA_025769995.1 Xyliphius kryptos | reverse complement strand
TAAAAGCATACTTGCTTATTTTTAGTTTAAAATAAGTATACTAATAGCATACTTGAATAAACTACTTTTTCGTAAGGAAGGGTTTCTCTGCGGATTCTCCGGTTTCCTTCCACAGTCCAAAAACATGTATTAAAGGTAAATTGGCTCCACTAAATTGCCCTTTTATGGTCTGTGTGTGTGTCTGTGTGAGGGCTCAAAATATTCCCCACTGCATGGGCACGGGGACAACCCCCACAACAGAAAATAATGAGAAGATAATATTAGGCAGAAGATAAGGAAATGAATCAATAAATATTACAATACACGAAAACACATTGTGCAAAATGTGTAGAAAGTCTCAGACCAGACCATAGGTCATTTGCAGGGCAGACATACGAACACATACAATGTATGGACAAAATTTTTGGAAAACACGACTTAAAGTCTCATTAACCACCGCTATGTATTTTAGACAACTTTATGCTTCTAATTTTGTGGAACCGTTTGGGCTAGGTTCTTGACTCTGCCCAAGTATCTAAGTATGGAGGGACAGGAGTCCTGATATCAGCCCTATCAAACATCTCTGTGAGCCAGTTCCTCTCATTTAAGATCAGTGTCTGATCTCACAAACACTTGGTGTGAAACATCCATACTGTTACCTCAATAAATCAGGATGTGTTACTTCTTTTGTTGTTTCTTCAGTTAAACTCTTTAGAACTGAGAGTTTATTCACAGATCAAAGTGATTTTGATCTCCCTGCCCCTCTTAACCCTTTGTTATCCATGCTGGCTCCTCACAGTCCAGTCCAGCCTCATTATGTCATGCCAAACAGCTGTTCCCTTCCTTTGGAATATCACGAAGGGGCAATTAAACGTCCATCTCCTTTACTTCCTGTCACTTCCTAAACACTCAGCAGGGTTAATGAGTGCCAGTTCAGGCCATCTTCCCTCTCCTCCTCCTCCTCGGGCCTCCTCAAGCCTTCAGCCTCATCATCCTCGACTCCTGAGGGCTGCGACGTGCCGTATGCTTATGTCATGTCATCGGATTGCACGGCAAAAGGCCATTACAATATTCATGAGATGCCTCATTCCACCTTCCCTGCACTCTCGCATCTCTCTCTCTCTCTCCCTCTCTCTCTCGTTACACCCGCAGCACGAATGCCAAAGGTCGCGACCCTTTGCTTGTCGTCACTGGCAAGCCTTGGCTCTGAGAAAAGGGTATCTGCGCGATTACAGCGCTCAATGAGAGCGACGCTTTTGTGCTTGTTTAAATTTTTAACCTGCCTACGTCCAAACCAATTAAAAGCCAGCTGAGCCTTCCACATGAAATATGCATGCAGGATCTGAAACTTTTTTTACAATCACTGGCACCTCATTTGCATATTAATGAAGTATATATATACTGTATATAAGTATACGTATTCACTACTGCGAGTTTTAATGCACCAGTTACAATTCATTTACTAAAGACATATATTATGGTCTGTACAAAAGTGACAACACTTAACAATTAAGTTAAATTCAGCAAGTTTAAATAATTAATGATTTAAAAATTGATGAAAAAATGGACACCTACACATTACACATACAGGAGCTTTCATGACATCACCCAATTGTAGCCCTTACAGCTCCAACTATTCTAAAAAGTCTTTCTGAAAGATTTTTGAACTGTGGAGATATTTGTCCTGAATTTGCAAGGTTAGATACTGATTTTAGACAATATGACTTGGCTCATTTAATGTTGTAGCTCTGATTGAGAACAAGCACAACATGTACATTACAAGCTGAACTGTGTAATACAGGTGGAAGAGCTGTTTTATCTTATAAATACAAGTGCAAGTACAACCAGAAATCTTTGTAATCACAGAGCAAATCATAATGCTAACTTATACATACTGTAGACATTTTCAAGGTTTTATATTCATTTATTTAGCATCTTTGCCATCTACCCTATTCTCTCAGCCTGTTTTTCTGTTTTCTCTGTTGGTCTCTGTTTGACTGGCCCAGGCTCAGGAAGTCTTGCCACAGTAAACAGTCAGAGGAAACGTTATCACAGGCCGCCACTCACTCTGAGCAAAGTTTAAGCCGATGCCGTGATAATCTGTAACGGACAGAGCGCTAATTCCACTATTCTCAATTCAGCATCATTAAAAAGGACCTGCTGATGTTTGCACTGGTTGGCTTGCGACTCCAGAATTAACACAGTGGCATGCAAGGGGGGCAAACTGGTCCAGACTACACCACTCACTATAACCGATGGTATTTTTGATGCAAACTATTCCAAATATTTACTTTTGTCAAACTGAAGATCCAGAAGTGAAACCCACTTAGCGAAACAAACTAAGAAGACGTGGCTATTTGCTGTTCACAGTGAATCAGACAGTGGCTGGATTGTCGGTACCAGACAGACTGGTTTGATTGAGTTTATATTTCTAATCTTCTGTGATGTCAGTGTACAACTGTTTGTAGGTTACTCAAAACGTGGCGATTCATGTTAGACATTTTATAATATTATTACAAAAACTTTGTTCCAGAAACATACAGCTGACTTGCGTGATTGCCCTATAGGATTACATTGTAAAGTCATTTTTGTTGCAGTTTTAACTCAGTACTGGATTAAATTTACTGAATATTTTGTTACTGGGGCAGCGTAGTAGTTAGCATGGCCACCTCTCAGCGCTGGTGATCCAGGTTTGAATCCTAAGATGGGTGGAGTTTGCGTGGTCTCCCTGTGTCTGTGTGGGTTTCCTCCAAGTTCTTTGTTGTCCCTGATTGCCCCTATCTAAATTGCCCACATAAAGTGTGTGTGTCCAGGGATGTATTGATGACCTGTTCTGTTATTCAGTTACCTTCCACAATTCAAAAACTTGGATTCAAAGTGAAATCGCTGCTCCAATTTGCTTCATCTAGTATATAGTGTGTGAGTGAGTGAGTGAGTGAGTGTGTGCCCAGCAATGGATTGGAGCCCTGTCCTGGGTTTATATGCCCAGCACCCAATACATTCTCCCCTGGATGGGCATTGGGTATAGGATAATGGGAAGGTAATGGATAAATTTTGCTGCTAACACAAATCTGGACCCCCAAAAATGAGAAAAACCTGAGCTTTACTGAGCTGATTTCAGAATTGTGTATTTGAATATTAGGAGACTCTTCCTATGTAAGACAGTCTTATATATTAAAACTTCCACATCATTGTGAATCCTGCTTCTTTTCTACCAGTTTTCTTTATGAAGCTCTCTTTTGGTGCTTCATATTTCCCTAAAATGTCAAAAACGGCTACGCTTTGTTTTCGCTTTGTATTTCCTGTGCTCACTTTTGTTCTGCACGCACGTCTGAGATCCCTGACACTGGTTTCCCGACGTCCGTGACGCAGAGATGTTTGCAGGAACTGGCAGAGGACAGGAGAAGATGCACAACAATCTGGCAACAAATATAAACACGTAGCGGAGCAGCATGTAACTCCAGTCCATGACATGCTGTCAGCCTTTTCTCTCCTACAGCCCCAAAACTTTTTTCCCCCTCAGTAGGAAGCGAGATGATGAATGCTGACAGAAACCAGTTCCATCGTTCCCTGGTTTCCATGCCAGGCCGAGCCGTCATGCCAGGATGCCTGCGCTCTACAGGCCCACTTGTACTTCTCAGTCCCATCAGGAGGCTTCAGTGGTTCAGTCGGCCGGACCGGTCACACACGGCGGCCTGAGAGGTGTGTGATGGTCCTTTGGGTAACGGACAGAAAAAAAGAAGCCCCCTCCCTGCCAACTATTCCTCACCCACACACACAGCTGCATGGCTAGGCAATAATAAACTGCTTTTATTGAAATTGAAACTTCTAACTAAAGTCAGATTTAATGATCTGTAACTTATTCATTATGCCATTAGAAACACTTTTCATTTTCATTTTTCATTCCAGACATTTCAAATGTTAGTAAAGACCTTTATAATTGTAGTTTTAATGCAACTTTACCAGCTAGTTATCCAGAATGATGACATTAACTGATTTCTGTTCTTACAAATAATCTAAATATTGGTTACTATATTTTAATTGCAGAAAACGTTTAGGTTTAATGTGAAATGTTTACGTGAAATGTACAAACAGATGAAAAAACACTCCAAATGAATTCAAATAATGTGTAGTAGATATTTTATGTGTGTCAGTACATTTATAGCTCCAGGTCTGCTGTATAATGTCTTGACAATGAACAGTATTTTCTTACCATCTGTGGTCTATGAAGATCCTGTTCTGCGATTCACGTTGCATCATTTTTACATACTGCAGTGAAATGTTCAGGATGAAATAATCCCACAGGGTGACAACTGTCCTGTTTGTAAGGCAGAGAAAAATGTGATTCAACAAATGTACTGTTGTGACGCTTTCAGGGAAATAACGGGATCATGAGCCGAAATAATGTAATTTCTGCTGCCTGTTATTCTCACCTGTAAAGACAGAGGTCACTGTTGATTCAATTAAGAAGAATCCTCCGTTTTCCTGTTAAAGGAGAGACGGAAAATATAAATATAAAGTAATATACAACATAAAATATGATGTAAATAAAACATGCACATTTTCTCTTTAAAACAACGTGCACCTGACAAACGTGCACTTGCAGTAAACCCCCCCCCCACCACCACCACCACCATCACCATTAAAAGAAGCACAGAACTATTGCTGCTGTAAGAAAGAAGTATCTATAAAGAGCTGCTTATTAACTTTCCTAGAACCCATAAAAACATCTTTATAAGGAAAAGGCCTGCTTTGCTCATAGTACATAATGTGCTATTGTTTTAACTTCACCGAATATTCAAAGTTACAGCTGGACTGTTTATTATCTGTCGGAAATTTCAGCACACATTGTTCTCCTTGAGGTTTTAAAAAGTTAGTTGTATCTCAACTTCAAAGACTCGAAAATACACAAAAAGCACTGTCGACGTCAGACACCCTCATAACTATCTGTAAAAGTCAATTGCTTTGTAAGTTTAGCGACATCTCTGGTCAAGATGCGTAATTGCAAGAGTATTAGAAAACGAGTGTGCTGCTGAATTAATTTCCATTTAGTTATTCATAGTTTAATAACATATTTGTTTATTATTATATAAAATGAATATTTAAGCATTAAACACATTTATAATTACTTTAATGTTATTAAAATAAAACAATTGTTTAAATTACATTGCATTAGTTTGTGGCATCACTAAAACCTTTTTAGGGAACATGAAACTCAAAAATAGTCTTTTGGAAAAAATATTTATTTTGCTAGCATGCAACGTCTTGGTCAAATATCGAACTATAAACTCACACAAACCTTTTTATTATAAAGGAAAAGGAACAGTAAAGCCTCGTTTTTCAGTACAGATTTGCAAACATGCGAGGTTGAAGCTGTGCCTTTTCTTACTTTTTCAGTCTTGCATGAAAACTTGTTTGGTGAAGTAAAGGAGTTGACGTGTTCGAGGGTAGGAGAGCAAAGACGTGTGGGGGTTTTATGAAAAGCTGTAATTAGTTGCTACAGGACGCGCGGAACTCCTGGAGGTGAAAGTGGCGTGTCATTAAAGCGCCTGTGCCACAGTGTACCATGCGCCCAGGGTTTTAACTCATTTTGGCGTGTAATTACAAAAAGAACATGGTTTGATAGATGGGAGAGTGAAGTGCTCCACCTGCCCTCGCTCACTTCATCACCCACACACTGCGCTCGTGTCATTATGTGTAGAAAAAGACCTGACTGTAGATCTCTCCTCAGACTGGATTAAACACAACTTTTCTGTGTTGTTCGTGACTTATTAGCTGTTATTAGAGTTGCATTTGGGGGTCGGGGACCTTGGGAGTCTTGGGCCTGTACTGACTTTGTTAGGGAGTTGTAGTGCCACCTCTGGAAGTCATTCACAATATTAATGGTGAATATTAGAGCTGACAGCATGGTGAAGAGATTTACACTGCTGTTTTAGATGTAGTTTGAAAGTTTGGGGTTGTTTTCATGTCTTGTCACCACACCTCATAAAGTTGGCATACATGGTCCAGTTGTACCATCATGAACACAATTACAAGACATCGAAGTTGCCATTATATGGAACTGTTTCCTGAAGTTCAAGATAAAGAATTTTATATAAACTGGATGTTAAGCTAAATAACAAGTACTTTAGTTCCTGTTTTATTTCAGATAGACATTATTGGAACACCCACACATTCGCCGCTTCGCACCTATAACAGCTTTCACTCCTTATACGAAATTTTGGAGAGTCTATAGGCATTCCTGCCCTTAACGGTAGAGGAGCTGCTAGATGGCAGGGTCTCACAATCTCTGCTAAAATTCATCTAAAAGCTTTTGGATAAGGTACAGTAGTGTTCAAAGTAATAGCAGTCCAACATGATAATAGCAGTCTAACCAGATAATCACTGTTTTCTGTATTACCACATGACAAACAATCTACCTGTTGGTGCAGTGGATTCTTAAAAAACCAACTGAATCAGCATTCATGATATGCATGCTCTTAAGTCTGTATTTAAATAATTAATCAAAAGGGGTGTGTTCAAAATAATAGCAGTGTGGAGTTTCATTAGTGAGGTCCATCATTCTGTGAGGAAACAGGTGTGAATCCTTATTCGAGTGAAGCCAGCACATGCATTTCTCCTTGAAAGCCTGAGAGATATGGGTCAATCGAGACATTGTTCAGAAGAACAGCGAACTATGATTAAACAGTTGATTGGAGAGAGTAAAACTTATAAATAAGTGCAGACAATAAAAGACTGTTCAGCAAAAATGATTTCCAATGCTTTAAAATGGAGAGCAAAATCAGAGAGACGTGGAAGAAAACGCAAGACAAATGGATTCAAATGGATTGAAGAATAGCCAGAATGGAAAAGGCACAGTCAATGATCAGCTCCAGGATGATCAAAGGCAGTTTGGATTTACCTGTAAGTACTGTGACAGTTAGAAGACCTCCGTGTGAAGCTAATCTATTAGCAAGAACTCCCCACAAAGTCCCACTGTAAAAAAAAGACGTACTGAAGCGGATACAATATGGCCTAAAGAGAAATAGAGAAACATATTGTGAACTGATGAAAGTAAAATTGTTCATTTTGAATCAAAGGCCCCAAATCTCAATTCAAGCAACAGTACACTCTGAAGACAGTGCAGCATGGTGGTGCAAGCATGAATTCATAATGTTTTATCATAATTTCTGATATTAAACAAACGGCTCTGTGGACACAAACGATGCCGCTTCCCTACACAGGATTTAGATTTTTTTTGTCAGGGGATTTAAAGAGTTCTGTTCATTATTATCATGTGTTTGCTTCTCATGGCTTGGAAAAAAATGTTTGAATAAGTTTCTGTTTGTTAAGCATCAATTTTGGTCCCAGTTTATGTTTTATGTTATTTGCAATATAGTTAATTCTTTAATCATATCTCATTATCTTTTAAGAACTTTATAGGTGCTGGGCAGATCCACCCAGCACAGGGCACTAATCCTAATCCTTGAAACCATGTTTATGGACCGTGGGAAAAACTAGACAGCACAGAGTAAACCCAGATGGGCAAGGGGAGAACATGGAAACTCCACCCAGATTGGGATTCAAATCTGCATCCCCAGCGTTAAGAGGTGGAGGTGCTAACACCTACAGGACATAATCATTACATGTTAAACAACCTGGAGGTGTTGTTGTGGGTGGTTTACATTCTACATGGATGTTTAACAGCAAAACAGATTTTATACACAAAAACACAAACTGCTCTAAGATTAAAGTTACGCATACAAAATTCTTTTTACGAATACAAAATACTTTTTTATCTTTACCATTTTGCCTTCATAAAAGTGTCACTGCAGTGCGAAGAATCATCTATCACTATAATAATACCTACTGTGTCCATGGTCCTGATCATCAAAGAACAGAATAAAGACGACTAACAGAGGATGTAGAGAACCAGATGGACAAAAGTATAGAACTGTAGAACTACAAACTCCATCTATACGGTAGGTGATATGACAGATGTGGGGAAAATAAGTATATTATATGTAAGAAAGTGGAGATAAGTGTACATTATTGTGTATTTGAGAGACTTAAGAATTGTTATTTTAAAGCCCAAAAGCCAACATTAAGTTAGATGTTACTAAACTGTATTAGAAGATGTTTTTTTTTTGGAATGATCTTATTTGTGGGCTCATGTGGTTTGATAGCTGACTGCTGTGAATGTCATTCATTCCGCAAACAATTTACTGTTTGTAGTAAGCCATAATAAAGTCTTAATAACCTTGCAGCTGCTTTACATGTTTTATGAGCACCATTCATGTCAATCAATACAAATGGATTATACAGGACAGCATCATACTGTTTAAAACTTTTTTTGGTTTTATTAGCATGCACTTCTATTCCAAGCAGGAACAGAGAAGGAGCTCGGCTCCTCAAAACTAATTCTGATGGTTCCACATGGAGGTTTTCAGAAAAGAGTCCCATCGGCCTCACATAATTGCTAGCAGTGACACAACAAAGAGCCACTCTAATGACTACAAACACTCGTGTGCTTGACTTCACTGCCTGTAATTGAAAGAAGGGAAGAAAAGATCAATAGCATTCACCAAAAGCAAATTGTATTGGAGTGGGGGATTGTTGGCTTACGGGCGTCCGGGCCAGCTGCCCAGGTCCATGCTGCGCTGCTCCATTTTTTTGTGAAACTGAGCATGAAAAAAGAAAAAAGAAAAAGCTGAATAAAACACAGAGCTCTTCTATTATTAATGTAGAAACCAATAGGGACACAATAGAAGCATGAAGGCCTGAAAAAGGACAGCAGAGACCAGAACACAGATAAAGAGGACTTTTCTTTCATTTATCGTCCAGGATCCCTTCAGAACTGAGCCTTTAAATGTTGATGAGTTGTGTTGGTTGACGAGACCCTCCACTTGAAAATGTCTCATATTAGCAAATCACAGGGTCTTGATTTACTTCTTGGATAATTCGAACTGGACATCTGGGGTATTAAGGAAGCATCTGTCTTGTCTTGTCAGCTAGTTAAAATGGTTTGGTTGACTGTGATTGCATTAATCTGCCGATTTTGACATCTTGTGGACAGGATTTGGGTCGCTGCCATCGCTACTATTAAAGGGAACAGGGGAGGAGACCCTGATTAATTAGCATCTTATCAAAGTCAGCAGGAAGATCCTAAAAAGAGCAGAAACACAATGTTGGTGAAAAAATGCACTTTGATGTGGCCTCCTCACCTTCAAATCGGATAATAAGACAGGTCGGCCTGCACTGACTGCCTCAGACCTTGGAAACGTTTAATTGCCCTCAGAAAATGCTTCACATCCATCACCATATTGCGTCGAGAGGTATTAAAGCCAATTACCTGGGTTTTTTCTCTCGCACAAAGTCACCTGCATAGCAAATGTGACCTTTCGCTCAGGTGCTGATTGCATGTACCGGGGAACAGTGGGGGTAAAATGGAAAAGACACAGTGTGTGTGATGAACCATGGGTTTAGGAAAGGAGCGTGTAAAAGGAGGGGACACACATGCCAGTCTGATGGTAATTAATACACATTAAAAGCTGAGGATTTCTTACCATTTTTACCATTTATGCATCTTCTAATTATACAGTACTTTCATTTTGCATAATAAGTTCTTACTTGCACAATAATGCTATTTATGCACAATATTAATATTGCACAATACTGCTGTTCTTGCACTTTGTATATCTGCCCAATTTTGAATATTTGCACTTCTGGTTGATGCTAACAGCATTTCATTTTCTTGTACTTGTATTAAACAATGACAATGTTAAATCAATTAATCAATTAATATATAATATTTTATATTTTGGCTGTGAGAGTGTTGGTCTATGCAATCAGAAGAGATGTGAGGTCAGAAACTGGACAAGTGAATATGGTTTACAATCTCTGTTCCAGTTCATTCCAAAGGTGTTCGATAAGTCCAAGGATTGGTAGGACAATTCTACTGCATTACTTTGTACAGATTATGTATATCATATCACATTAGGCTTGTGGTTAAGGAAAGTTTGATTCCTGGTCCCAACAAGTACTATGGCTGAAGTGCCCTTAAGCAAAGCACGTAAACCCAGTTGCTCTGGGCACGTGTGCACCTCACTCAATGTGTGTATATGTGTGCATTTCACTTTAGGGATGGGTTCAAATGTGGACGTGAAATTCCACTATGTGAAGCACAGTAGGCAAAATAGATCACCTTAGGTTGTTGTAAGGGCTCTTTGTGGGTTGATCGAGTTCATTTACACCAATTGTATCCTTACGGACTTCGGTGGAACAGAAAAAGGCCCTCCCCATCTGTATCAGCAAAGCCAAAAGCATACACTTGTCTAAAATGCCTGAATCTGCACCTGAATTCATTCACCAGTAGTCCTCTTCTTGTTCTTTACCCTTTATTATTTAGGGGTCGTCCCAGCGATGAACTCGCATATTAGACTTGGCCAATTGTTTTATGCCGGATGCCCTTCCTGACACAACCTTCTCCCTCTACAGGGCTTGGACACGCAGACTAAGGAGACAATTTAGAGCTGCTGATTTAACTTAAATCCATGTTATTGGACGGTGGGAGGAAACCAGAGTAACTGTTGAAAACCCACGCGAACACAGGGAGAACATAAGAACTCCACTCAGATCGGGATTTGAATCGGGAACCCCCAGCGCTGGGAAGCGAACATGCTAAACACTAAGCCACCCTTCATTCACCAGTGGTTATGGGACTAAACCAGTCACCTGAATTTAATGATTAAGATGAGTGTTCTAACACAATAATGTCATGAAGCTTCAGCTGGACTTTAGGCTTTTAGTAAATGTACTTGTGTAGAATGTTTTAGAAATGTATAATCTTGAACTAAAAAGTAAGGAAGCTTTCAAATCCAGCTCTGATACTGTTAATGATAAACACACGGTCTGATGGTTCCACAGAGAATGTCAGGTTTACCTTCACCCTTTCACTTTATGTCTGTAGAGTTAATAGAGTAATGAAGTCATCACTCCAAACAAGACACCCATTATGTGAGGCTTACTACTTTGTTTCAAATGTAGTCAAAAGACTTTTATCTGCCTCCTGTCCCTCTGGCCTGAGCCGATGATCCGGCACTGACCTCGCTGCTTTGCATCAGACGCACGGATCCAGTGAACTTTAATGGCATTTAAATGCAATTTTGCCGTGGCGCCAGAAGCACATGTGGCTTTTTGCATGTTATTTCGTTTGCGATTATTATTATTGAGTGCCAGCGATGGAGCAGCGGGAGCTAAAAAGATCATTTACTCTGCTCTTATGTATACATGTGTGACTTCATGTCGGACGTGATGTTAAAAGGGAGGCGAGGTCTTCGGGACGACTGGGGTTTAATCTTTATGCATCACCATGTGAGGTTTTTATTTACATTTTGACCTACTGCAAATGTCAGAGATTGAATAATTTCAGCGGAGGGTTACACGGCTTAGTGGTAGCCTTGTAAATTTAAAATCACCCTCCATCATAGGTTCCCACTCATGTTCTGTCGTCCACCAAAAACGATAATCACTGTTAGTGGTCTGTTCTTGTTCCTTATCAGGAAGTTTTTCTACGGCATGATGACAGCATTTCTAAAACTATGCCCCTTATATTCAGTATGTTGCTACCTGAAACACAATTGGGACAAAGGTATTAGGACAGCTTCCATTTCTACATTGTTTTGGCGTGTCTGCAGGAAAGCACTTGTTTATCTATTTATCCATCCGTCTATTCATCCTCTTTCACTTAATTCTGTTATAGGCTCCCCATACCCATCCAGGAGAAAACATTTTGGGCGCTGGGTAGATACACCCAGGACAGATAAGGGTAATTAAGAGCAGCCAATTCACCTTGAATCCAAGATTTTGGACTGGGGGAAAAAATCGGAACATGAAACATGGAACAAGGAAATTCCACCCTCATTGATTAAAATCTAGGACTCACCCAGACTTGCTTTATCCACATTGCTTCGTACACTGGATCACAGCCATGCTGAAACAGAAACATAAGCCTTCCCCAAACTGTTCACAGAAGCATAACGATTCATAAGTCACCTAAATCGGAGCATACAATATCAATATAAATAAATACACATTTATTAAAAAAAAAAAAATTAAACCCAAGAGCCTTTTATTATAATAAATATGCTATGTACCGGGGGCACGGTGGCTTAGTGGTTAGCAACTTCGCCTCTCAGTGCTGGGGAATCCCGGTTCGAATCCCAATCTGGATGGAGTGTTCTCCATGTTCTACCCGTGTCTGCTTAGGTTTCATCCGGGTTCTCCAATTCCTCCCACATTCCGGCTTCAAGGTAAACTGAATGCTCCAAATTTCCCTGTATAGTGTGTATATGCATAGCTGTGAGTGAGTGTGTTCCCGGCGATGGATTGGTGCCCTGTTCTGGGTGTATTTGCCCAGCGCCCGAGACTTTCTGGGCATGGGGAACAACCCGCGACCCTAGTAGAGGAATAAGCAGAAGATAAAGGATAGATATTATATACCTAAATAGAATATTATAAAAATGTTTTTAAAAATAGTTTTTTTTTTGTTTGCTCTCTTGTTCTCATCCCTGGCTGTCAGATACATGTACAAATTGAATGTGTGTGTGTGTGTGTGTGTCCCATTGGTCCGCTGTAATGCCATTAATTGTGGTGTTGTTCGACCTAATTGCCGCGTCAGTGGTTCATCCCCTCTGAGAGCGTAATTGCTTTTTATTAATTAGCTTTTGCTTCAGATTAATTACAGACCAAACACCGCTGATCATTCAACCTCGACTGAAAACTCACCGCTTCTACGATGTGTTATGTGTGTGTGTTTGCTTGAAGTAGACTAGACTATATGGACAAAAGTATTAGGACACACCTCCTAATTATTAATTCCAGGTCTTTTATTTAGTCTTGCTACCACAGGTGTATTAATCAAATATCAAACCTTGTATTTTAGATAATTATAGAGCTTTGTGCTTTCTAAGCTCTGTGAAGGCCAGTCAAGTTCCTTTAAATAACTCACTCAGATATGTGTATCATGCTGGAACAGTTTGGCAAAAACAGTTTCCCAAACTTTTCCCACAATGTTGAAAGCATACATTTGCCCAAAATACATGACTATGTGCTTGATCTTAGACCCCTAAAGCAATGAAACCCAATCTGAATTTGATGACTGAGAGATGTGTCCTAATAACTATGTCCATATATTTATATTTAGTGTCTATTGGATTGATTCGTTTTACAAACAAGCCAAAATACGATACTTTAAAGCTCTTTCTTTATCAGTTTCCTGATTCTCACCATCGACAGACATCCCTGCATCTAAAGTGGAGGGCAGGGAGAGAAAGCGAGACAAAAAGAAGGCATTAGGTCGATAAAGCTTTTAGATCAGGAGATGTTTTTTTTTTTTTTTTTAACATGAGCATTTCCTTCTGGCTATGGACTTGTTATTGGAGCTTTAGGAATCAGGTCTGCTGAAGCCTGAGAGAGTTGTTTTATTCTCTCTCAGGTTTCCTTTTTCTCCTGAGCTGAATACGCCGCTGTCACAGTTGCTTAATGAAAAGTAACGCGCCGCTGATTACAGTTTTATTTGCTCTCTGTGTTAAAAGCCGCTGTTAATTTAGCATCCGTGTGTTTGAATTTGCTACGGCTGAATGATTTAGTCAGGCTGAGGGAAGACCATTTCTCTCTCTCTACACATACACACACACACACACACACACACACACACACACACACACACACCATTTTACCATTTATCTACCCTGCAGTTACAAAAAACAGAGCTTTGATATATTTTAGCATCAAATGTCACGTCTATTAAACTGATCTTTTGACAGTCAAAGTTACACACCTGTCTGTATTAGTGATTAGTATCATATGCTAAGTTAAAAACATGTCAGTAGTGAAGACCAGGTAGTACCAGAGCCCTTCATTTGAGGGTTTCCCCATCAGCGGTAAAGCTCATTCTATCTCATCTCATTATCTTCTGCTTAATTCTCTACTGGGCTCAGAAATAGAATTATGTGGAAAATAATGGATTAAATCCATCCATGGATTATCTCTTGCTTATTCCTATTCCGGGGGTTCTCCATGCACATTTAGGGGAGAACGTTTAGTGCATGGCAGATAGACCCAGGACAGGGTGCCAATCCATCACTGATTAAGATATCTAATTGGGTTAAAAAAAATAAAATAGGTAAGGGTTCAAACTTATGTGTAGAATTGTACCGTGTCTTAACATTTCTCGCAAAATTTCTCACTAAAAAGTGAGTGACGTGGTTTGACCTTCATGGGACAGAAATCCTCACTTAAAAATTGAACTTCTTATCAAGTGCTTTAATTGTACTAGAGCTGACTGTTGAAGAGCAGGTATCAACAAAAAGGTGTTATTATTAAATAAAATTAAGAATTAAATCCTGAATTCTGCTTTTTTATTCAAAAACATTTTGGATGAGCGCCATTGTCATAAACAGCTGTGCAGCGTCACATGATGGGGGCATAGGTCATGATATTTAGTTATATTTGTTGTCCCATCTGTCTTTCCTGAGGAGGCATTGCTTAGAACTGGAAATGTGTGATGATATAAAATTTAATTTAAAATTAAAATTTAGACTAATTTTTAAATTATGTGGGTAATTTTTTAATTGTAGGATATTTTCGGGTCGCTCAATGCCAAATGTGCCTGAGTTAGATTCTTTATCAGGTGGCCTGTGTACTTTTTGTGCAGTTTGCATGTTCTCTCCTCTCATAGTCCAAGTACTAGAAACTAGATTTTTTTTAGAAAACATCCTTCTGTGGTTTGAAATAAAAATTTGTGATTAACATCATTTATACTTCATGAGTAAACAGTAGAAACATGTATTCTTGAATAGAAGCACATAAGTGAGAAGGTCTCAATCGTTTTAGGCTCTTTGGCATTAAAATTTATTATCAGAGGGCCTCTGGGCAGACAGGCTTCCCGGGGGACAAGCACTTCTACCGATGCTGTCAGGTCCTGTACTGCCTCCGTTTTCTGCCCTTTTTATCTTGAGGGAACTAATTCACCTGCTTTTGCCCTTTTCAGTTCGGGACGTGCCCCGATGAGGCAGGTGCAGAGAGGGCACTAGTAATAAAAGGGCTGGTGTCAATGTGGAGCAAAAAAAAATCAGTCAACGTGATCACTGTAGGCAGGATATTAGAGGGTTGACAGGGCAAATTAGGGCCTTTTGATTTTGACAGCAAGGATCTGATGCTTCGATAATATTATCAGGAGAAGCAAAGAAATCGATTGGATGAAAGAGAGAGATGACGGTCTGCGTCCCAATTACCCCCAGGGTTATGAGGTGGGTTAATGAGGCTCGTCCTCATTGTCTCAGCACAGACACCGTGTGTCCTGATCGACTGCTATCATAACACACACACACACGCACAGGGGTATTATGAAATTTTGTTGTCATTAATCCGAGGGTTTACTTGAGGACCATTGGAATACTTTCAGTTAATACAATACAGTATATAACACAGCTGTTAATCACTTTGTAAAGGTGCTTCATTCAGTCTGGAGTATGCTTCTGATGTTGGGTTATTGGTTTGATGAAGGACTTTTAAGTTCCAAAATGACAAATTAAAGTGAAAGAAGGCGGGATTAAGTTTGGTTTGGAAGAATGTGACTGGAATAATGACCACAATCCAGTCACAAACACCTGGGAGGAACTAAAACTCCTCAACCCTGTCTAATCCAAGAAAAAGGAGATTCCAGTAAAAAGACTTCCATTCTTAGGTCATTCTTGGAGGTTCCTTAAATTCTAAACCATATGAAACTTTAATCACAGAACAGGAATAATTTTTACCAAGAAGCAGTGGAGAGTCAACATCTTTAACAGTAAACAAATTTAAAACAACTTTAATCAAATATAAGAAAATTCGTGATGTGTTAGTGCCAGATTCAGAGTGACATAATTTTCTCATGAGCATCCTGATAAACACAATCAAACATATACATGCCAAAGGAATGGAACTAAAATTATAAAGCTTTTTACAAAAAAATGTAAACTCTGAGTTTTACATTTACATTTTTAACGTGCGTTTTTTACAGTAATCATTTTCCCCAAGACAGATCTGTTTTATATGAAAATAGATGTAAGGCATGGCGCCAACAACCAGATGGAAACCCGCTATACCAGAGAACATCTGTGATATGTACTGACTTTAACACATTCATTCATCTGTGCAACAAAAGTCACATTTCTGCCAATTTCACAAGACGTGTATTATTTTAAATATTGTGTACTTATTTCCTTCGGATCATTTACCATTAGATGTTTAATGCGTTATTTAATTTTTGTGTTTGTTATAATACACTATATAGACAAACGTTCTGTGACAAGGCTCTTAATTAATTCATGTGTTTCATTTACTCTAATTATCACAGGTGTAAAAAGAAATTGAGAATCTAGTCATATATTCTGTACAATTGGGAGATTTCAAACTTTTTTTTGGCCATTTGGTTACAACAGGACTGGAGTATAAAGACATTGTTGGGCAAAAAAACTTGACTGACGCCCAAAAATGGGACAGTCCTAGACTTTTGTTTAAGGAACCAGCCTTTAAGGTCCCCAGTTTGATTCTCAGTCCCACCAAGTACTCTGGATGAAGTGCCCTTGGTTAAGGCACATTACCTCAATTGCTCTCCGAGAGCCAGATACAAGGCTGCCAGCCCTCTGTTACGGGCACAGTGGACAAAATAGATTTTTCACTAAACTTAACCCTATGCAACACCTTTGCGATGAACTTGAACAGAGATTGCCATGAGTGTCTACCTTCACAAGGTTTGCCTCCTACATTTAATGGGGAAATTAACTTACACTGGAATGCACTGAAGAATCCTGTAGGTATAATGTGTTGGTGTCCCAATACTTTTGTCCGTATAGTGTATTTTGTTATGATTTTTGATTGGATTGACTTTGCATTACTTTTAAATATAAGATGTTAAAAAGGTGCACATGCCAAATATGGATAAATTAAACGAATCCAGTCTTGGGAACATTGTGTTTAACATTTAATACACACAAATTCACATCAACCAAGCAAATTATCTTTAAAAAAAAAGTCCACTGAGTCCATGACAGCTCAAATCTAGGCTATAAAATATCACACTCTTTCTCCGTGTCCTTTCGACTGGCCGGCCCTGCAGCATATTTCACACTGGTCCTCAGCCACAGATGTGGATCAAGAGCAAAGCTTTTAAGTAAAAGTCATTTTGGCACTTATCCCGGTGGGATACAGCCAGGTTTATTCACGTTGTGACCTGCTTTCCAGAATAGAGGCTTTAGCTGTGTTCCAGGAAACTGAGGTGGTGTTGTGCACTGGGTCCAATGGGCTGTGTTTGAATAAGGGGTCGTGGAAAACGCCATCCATCCAGTGTCGTAACGTGGTGACCGGCGAGTCCTGTTGTTTTTCCAGGACTTTTACCGGTGAGGACGAGCCGGGTATCACGGTGTGCGGTGGGCAACGGAGCATACACGAGGAATACTCGGCTGCGTTGAGGGAGGTGGCCGTTTGAGCCAGCGACCAAATCCGTGGCTTGCTGTCGAGTGTTTGGTGCTCTTGCTGGAAACAGATTTTGGTGTGCCCACTGGGATTGTGCTCGCAGTCTCGGCTTGAGGTTTTCAAACAACTTTTGGGCAAATCGACCTCCCTCGCCAGTGAGGTCCCAATTGATGGGAGCTTTAAAGTGTCTCCTTCTAATGATGACAACTTGAGGGAAGTGTCTTTAAGATGTTCTGGTGTGGTCACGTGTGTATTCATGTGTGTGTTAATGTGAAACTGGTGCTTTAGGTCGCACTCTGAACTCTCCGACTCAATCGGGTCGAAGTCATCCAGGTCGCTCAGCTGAAGGTCCTTATCCTCTCGACTTCGGCTCTCTGGTTAAAATATGAGGAACACCACCGTTCAGTTGCATTGCAGAGATTTTTGAAGTGGTTATTGGTAAGCATTTAGGATGACTGACCACAAAGCTTAAAATCAAAGTGGTTTCTGATGCAGAATTTATTATCAGTAAATTCACAGCTTACATGTATCATTGTTCAGATCAAACCCTTTTTATCCTGCAGTTTTACTTGAGAATACGGAGGGTAACCATAGTTTACCAGCAAAATTAAACAACAGAACAACACTCTAGTTTGAGTCAAGTAATTCTGAGCCTTATTTTCTCATCAAGGGATCAAAACATTATAAATGGATCCAGTAAAAGTCAAGGTTCACTAAATGGCTATAATTCAAAGTTTAAGTTTATTTATTTAAGGAGTTTTTTATGAATATTATATAGTCTTAAAGCATTGTTACAGGTTTGTATGCTTGAAACCTAGCAGGTAACCTGAAGGTAAATGTGGCAAGAAAAAACTTTCTTGCCAAAAGTATTTTCATCCGGTGAAACCTTAAAAAGCCCAAGACCCAATGGGTCTTTGTTACAACAAAATCACATAATCAGAGATAGATTAATAGATTTATAGATTTTCTTGTAAATCTTGAAACCCAGCCATCTTAAAACTCTGTTCTAAACTTGGCCTTAACCCATAACCTGAACCAATTACCTGTTACTTTTTGAATGGTATCATCTAAAAGACCCCCAGATATATTGAGATATATTGATAAGTATTGCATTGATATTAGTATCGGATCAAGTCACCCCATTATCTAAGTCCTTCCCCAAGTTAATTAACATAAAGAATAAAAGAGACTAACCTTCATCATTTAAATCACTTTTGATATGATCCTCTTGTGAGCCCTCATCATCGTCGCACCTCTTCTCATCTGACCCCTTGTTCCTTGGCGCCCATGTCATCTTGTTCTCTTTCTTCAGTCTCCGTCTGGCGTTGGCAAACCACGTGGACACCTGGGTGAGGGTCATCTTTGTGATGATGGCCAGCATGATCTTCTCACCCTTGGTGGGATAGGGGTTTTTCCTGTGTTCCTGTAGCCATGCTTTTAACGTACTGGTGGTTTCACGCGTGGCATTCTTCCTCCTCGTTCCTCCATCCATGGACCCGTATCTACAGCACAGTTAAGATTGCTTTACTTTTTTTCTTTTTTCTTTTTTTTTCACTCCCCCATACCGATCTGAGGAATAAAAATCCCCTCAGGGAGATCCATAAAATAATCATTGCCTGCCATTTTCCAGAATGGTACAACATTAGGTGAGTTAAAAGCATTGGGAAGCTTTCATACTTTCAGATAAGACGACAAAGTGAGTGTAAAAATTGCTTGATCGACTACAGAAAGGCATTTCACAGGTGAGATGATACAGACAGAGAGTTTTCATATAAAATATACATAACTATCACAGGTTTCACTCCAGGTAAAACATAAGATTATGAAAGACTTCTTATACTTTTATTGCTACTATTAGTGCCTTTTACTGGTAATACAACAATTACTCCTCCTAATATTGCTCCTACTCAAACTACTGTTACCTATACCAATTCTAATATTACTACTCATGTTACTGCTGCTACTACTGCTCCTCCTCCTCCTCCTTCTACCACTCATGCTACTGCTACTACTACTACTACTAGTTCTACTGCTCCTTCTCATACTACTGCTACTGCTTCTACTCCTACTGCTACAATTACTGTCATTCCTACTACTACTTCTACTACTCGTGCTACTGCTGCTTCTAGTTTTACTGCTCCTACTCGTGCTACTACTACTGCTTCTCCCCCTACTAATGCTAATGCTACTACTAGTACTACGGCTCCTACTACTACTGCTACTACTTCTATTACTCATGCTGTTGCTACTACTAGTTATACCGCTTTTACTCGTGCTACTACTACTTCTACTCCTACTAATACTACTGCAACTACTAGTTCTACTGCTTCTACTCCTACTAATGCTACTGCTGCTACTAGTGCTCCAACTAATACAATTTTTACTTCTCATGTTACTGCTCCTCCTGCTACTACTGCTCCTCCTAGTGCTCTTTCTCTTCCTCCTCCTCCTCCTACTACTATACATACTACTGCTACAAATAGTTTTACTGCTTTTACTATTACTGCTACTTCTCCTCCTACTGCTACTATTACTATCTCTACTATACTACTGCTAATGCTACCCATAGTTTTCTCACTGCTGCTGCTGTAGATATAACAATTAAAGGCCTAAAAACCCTAAACATTAACATTTCTATGAAATATTGTTCACCTCAGTAAATATTGTAATTATTATACCTGTTAAAATTGTTTACAAAACCAAAAATATTAGATGCAAGCATGTATTAGATCTTATTCAGGCACCTACCAAACACTTTCAGTAAATTAAACAATGCTGTTTCCATTTCTTTTAGCAAATGAAGTAAGTTTCTGCTCAATCATAAGCACATTAGCATCGCTGAAATGTCAGCCGAACTAATCAGCAGCTAATATTGATAATATTATATTTCATTTGCTGAGCTACTAATTGTGAAATCAATATGCTACATGACATTCCTGATTTAATTACCTGCTGTTAAATAGCTATTAATCAGCTGGTGGAGGTTAGTGAATGTACCGTACCTGTCGTACTGATACTGGCTCAGAGTGGGATCATAGGGATAGTATGCAGCTTGAGTGATGCTGGCAGAAGTGGCACTATCTTTAGCATCAAATGCCCCCTGTGACCACAAACACAAAGATACACAGACATGTATGTTAGAATGTCTCAGTAAAGTGTCATTTAATTTAAACTAAGCAACTATTCACATAAATACATATAAATAAACAAAAGCAATAGGAGAACTACACCCATCCAAACTGGTCTTCTTTTGCAGCTTTAAGAGCTTTTACTCTTCTGAAAGTAAAGGACTGTTGCTGTTTCTGTGTGAAATTCAACTCCTTAGAGATGAATATGAGTTCAAACACTGATGTTCGACTGGATATACTATACTAGAGACTTACTACATTCATTACAAACTTCACCCACCCATTTCTTGACTTTGTTTTGTGCATTAGGGGACAGTCATGCAGAAACAGGCAACGGCTTTCCCCAAACTGTTCACACAAAGTTGGAGACGTAGAATTGTCCGAAATACATGGTAAGATCCTTGATTTTAGCCCCCTGTGCCGATGTAACTACAGTAAGACTCTTTTAAGTAGGTCACAGCTTTCCCTACTGTTTCCGTTTGAATATATTTAAAGTACATAAATATACTTTATATTCAATTTATTAAAATGGGTTACAACACATTCAATTAAGATGTTTAGATAAAAGTGTTTAGTTGTAATTAAGAAGTGCAAATGATGTATTAAAAGTATGTTTAATGTCTTATTTATCCAATATGGAAAATCCTGTTAAGAATATTAAATGTGCAATTAAATATTGTACTATACAATAATAAAATATGGAATTTACGTGGGGTTTACCCACATACTTTGCATTTAGATATCAGCAGAATTATGAGCATAAACCTATACAGTCTAGACAAATGTAGTCCATTTTTTTAATGTAGTTTTTAGTTAATTTAGTTGTAAAAACATTGTATTGTTAATATCAATAAATGAACATCATAGCTAAAAAATTCTGAACTTTTTTCCAAAGCTAAATTTAAATTAAAAATCCGCACATTAACAAAATAAAAAAACACAATTACAAAATTATTGTATTTTTTTCTGTGCATTATTTACATTTAAATCCCATAACATTATATTTAGTTATTTAAATGTATGGTTTTTTTATGAAAACAAACTGACTCACCAGCTCAGTGTTTTGTATTTACACTAACATTACTGCATTACCAATAATGCAGTAAAGAATGTGAAGTGGACGACTGAACCACCTTTTTGCGATATAGAAAGTTCTTAATTTAAAAGTGTTGATAAAGTTTGCTTAACTGTTTAACCTGGAACCATTATGACCAAAAATGATCCCTGATCTATGGGACATTAATTCAGATGTACTTAGGTTTATTAACAATAAGACTATGTGTTTTGGGGGATGATGGTGATATACTCACACAAATCAGTTTGTTTGGTTATAGATCATGAGAGTTAGAAAGAAGAAGCAACTACTACAAAAAATCTAAACAGGAGATATCTATGAAGTATAGATATCAAAGGAGGAGTTACCTGCTCAACTTAAATGTGACTGATGTTACTAAATATTGCAATAATGGGTTTTGTCTCATTTCTCAATGTTGAGATCTGAAATTGTCAAGGCATCACACATATTTACATACCAATACCAATACCAAAATACATTTATGAACTAAATTTAGGTCTAATCTAAATCCGAAATATTACTTCAGATTTCCAAATCATTCACACACTATCAGAAATAACAGTACTATAAGAATTATGTTGAACTGTCATTTAAGTGTCATTAAAATGTCACTTAATGCAACTTCCAGAATTAATTAACGGACCTTAAAGTAATATGTGTTCTCCAAAAAAAGTAGGTACGTGTTCCAAAACAGTTAATAAAAGTCCCTAAGGTAGTACCACTGACAAACATAGTATAGTACGACTAAGGTTACAAGAATGTACTTTCTTTTCTGAGCATGTACCATGCAGAAAGTGACTTACAGTCTTATAAATATATATAAGGTGGCTGCAACATAGTCCGCTATGGGGGATGATGAAGTTTCACTTTTAACTGTTTAAGCACACTAAGGCTCTACACTGATTTACTGAGGTTTGACATCCTGCTCCAGCTTATACAGAAGTTAACACATCATAAACCATATCTCTCATAAATACCCACCTCACGAGGCTGATTTAATTTCTAATGCTGCTTACTTTCAGTTTAACTGCAGTTTAGGATTTATTTGGGCATTTTCAATAAAAGAAGGGGAAGTCAGTGCTCACACTCAAAGACACAAGAGGTTTAAAAAATGAAACCACTGATATTCTGGTTATGATTTTTTCTTGAAACCACAAATAACAAGATCTTCTAGAATTCAAAAACAGATTTGAAAAGAAACTTAAAAAAGTTCCTTTGTATATTTATTTTGGAGCCAGTAGTAATCACAAATCTCAGTAATTCAGCAACCAAACAACAAGTGAGAGCTAAAAAGTAACAAGCCTCAGTATTAATCAGAATATTTGTATATATTATGGTTCAGTATTGTATTGAACCATAATTTCAATTTTTGTAGACCAAACTAAGGTCTCTTTAATTAAAAAAAATACATATATGTATTCAGTACAAAGACAACAAATACAGGAACACCTTCTGAATTCTAACGATTTCGTACCATGTGACTGCACATGATATGATGCCACTCATTCAGGCATGAACGTACTGGACTTTTACTGGTTTCTAAAATAAGTGAGCACTTGTAATAATGCAGCCCATTATGTGTTCATGCTGGAAGCGAAGTATGATTGCCTGAACTGCAAAATCCATCAGAGCTGACTTAATGAGAAAGAAAAGGAGATTTAATTTAACACTGAGTGATTCTGTAATAAAGCATTGTTCCACATTTCATTTAACGAAAACAAATTCAAGACGAAGGTGAACTTTAGCCTACAAATGATTCGGATTCTATAGATTTGTTAGAATATTTTTAATGGTGCGTAAATATCAGTGTGTAGTGCGTTGGATGGTTTCACTGCAAAATGTGCTGAAATAGAATAAGAGCGCTGTCGAGCCTCACCAGAGAATAAAAGGCGGACGCGTCGGTGCTGTAGGTGACGTAGTTGCCGTATCCTTGTCCGGCCGTGTACGGGCTCCCATAGACCCCCAGCTCATGGCGCGCGGTGGCCAGCAGTCTGCTCTCATACACTGGGCAGTAGACCGGGGGCTGCGCGGGGCCCGAGGCGCACGAGCCCGAATCCGAGCCCGAGCACGAGCTCAGAGAGTTGGTGGGCATCAGGAACTGAAAATGAGAGCAAAGACAAAGAAAAAAAACGCAATCAGCGGCAAAAACTAATTACCGGGAAGATGTTCGTGCGCATGCGTAATTCAGGATGAGTTTCTTATCTCCACTGTGCGTAATAACCGTGGACCTGATGGGGAAAGTTCATTAAGTATCAATCACAACTTTAGTAACAGTTAAAAAACACATCATGCCTCACACACATTTATACACACACATTAACTTCAAAAAGCTAAAACGAATGAACTGTCGTTCGGTGGAGATTGCAAGTTCAGCAATAAACTAAGAAACTTTTTATTTCACAGCCAGATGTACTCAAATGGTTGCTTTTGTTTGTTTGAACGAGATAAACGAGATAAAATCAGTCATCACAAAGTTCTAAATTGATTTTATAAGACTCATTGACTATAAGAAGGTAATGTAAAGGCATTTAAAACACACACACACAACAACAATGTCCTTAAAAGGGAAACTTACCAAAGGACGCAATAAAAATGATGAATAAAAAATCTAACAACATTCAAACAAAAAAGCAATTAGTGGAGGCATTAACGTATTGCACGCGGGCTGAAAGTTCGCGCACAGGGACATAAAGCAGTCTTTTACGCGCTTGCAAAGGGACGAGCATTCGCACCGAGGCGCGGGGGAAGTTCTTTAAATTTGATTTGCAGTCCCCCTCCCTGCACAAACCGCGCCGTGGACCTCTGCCAAGACCCCCAGCAGTTGTTCCGCAGGTCGCTGCGTTTTGGAGACCCGATTAGCTAGCGCGCCACCGAGGCGTCACTGCAGGTAACGCGCCCGCCGCAAAGTAACCGCCCGACCGCGCGCAGTCCAACGTCCCTGGTCCTGTACAGCGCATCCCGGCCACAGCGCCCCCCACAGCGCACAGCCGCTTACCTGTGGGGCGGAGGAGTAGGGGTATCCGAGCTGAGGGTAGGACATGGCGTTTGCTCCCGGGCTGCAGACACGAGACGACACCGCTGCGCCTCTGCGCCTGCATGCATGCGCGCGCTGCCGGACAGCTGGACGCCTATGAAGTCAAAAGGAGTGCGCGCATGGTGCATCGGCTTTTCGGATGGGGGATGACAAGAAGAAAAAAATGGAGAAAAAAATCTGAGATTTTCTACCCCAAGAAATCGCAAAAAGTAAAAAAAATAACAACAAAACAAAAACGACCAAAACAATTTGCAAAGAATAAATAAAAAACGCACCTTTTCAAGTTTATTCAAACGTGTCAGTAATGCCTACATTGCAGCATTAATCACGTCAAAATACCCGAAATAAAGCACTACTTCTTATTGTTTTATCCAGGAAATGATAAAAATATACACAGGCATAAAACACGTCAGGCTGGATGCCAGTTGTTTTAAACGCCAGCGACTCTGACGTCAGAAGAAAAAAAGGGCGCTTCAAAAAAAATCAGCACACTAACTTTCATATGCAATTTCTGTTAAAGTAAAAAAAAGGAGAGAAAGGGAAGTGAAAAGGAAAATTTAAGGCCCACCCCTCCTTAATATTGATTAATAATGCATGCATTTAGATCAATTTAAAAAAGTAAAAATAACTGCCCCGAATGCATGGGGATCAAAAAATATCTAAATAAAAAACTAATAATAAGGAGCAAAACATATGACGTGTTTTTATTATAGAATATTTTATTATAGCTGCGCTTGAGCTTTATTAATTGGAATTTTTAAACAAAACACCAGTCAGCCAGGATGATTGATTGTCCTCCCACGAGCACAACTATCTCATTTGTAGCACGTGCACCGGCGAGCTTTGCGTCTTTTAACACCTGTATCTGCGCAAACACAAGCGGCTGCGCCAAACACATGTGCGCGTTTATCTGCGCGCTGGAAGCCGGGTGAGGTTGGGGGTCACAGTCATATTAATGATGATGTACATCACTTTTCTGCCCCCCCTTTCGTTGGAGGTGGGGGATGGATGTGCCCCGCAGTGACAGCTCGGTGGAGGGTGATGGATGACTATCTTGAGACCGTCATATCACAGAGCGCTTTCATTTACAGTTGCGCGTCTCTGAACTCAAATTGAGATCGACTTTCTATCACGAAATAAGTGTCCTCTCAGATTCTGTTATTTGGCGGAAAGAAGTACGGTGAGAAATTAAATTAGCCATCCACTCCTGTAAAATAAGGGTCAAGTGGACCTAATTGGAGCGTCGTTTGGGAAAATTCGGAAAATTTCAATAAAATTTCAATGAAATAGAAATGCTAATAATAAATAATAATAATAACAAATAATAATAATAATAATAATAATAATAACAACAACAACAACAACAATAACAATTCATATATAATTATAACAAAATAACAATAGAACAGTAAGTGGATGTAAAGTGCATGTATAAATTAAATTTACTATAAATATAAAAAGTATAGGATTGTCATTGTATTTAAACAACGAAACATAGTTTGGTAGCTCTTAGTGAGACAATCAGCAATAAAAAAAAACTATTTTAAATAGTACAAAGAGGAAATAACAAATACAAAAGTTAAAACAGCTCGGTAAAGAATAATATAAAATAAAAAAAAATCTAAGTTGAATTATGTGTAGCATATTTATATATTTATAAGCTAAATAAAGTAAATGAAAGAAAAATGCCCCTTTTCTTTCATTCACCCTTAATCATATTTGGTTTTCTGCTTGTACTATCATTATCCTCCACATTACCACAAACGAAAATAATTTTTACTGCCTTTTTAAAATTCTAAATAAATGGAAATGTATTACATTTAGATTTGCATTCTACTATTACACTTGTTACTATTATAAGCCAAATCATATCCCACATGCCATGCCTCTCTCACTCAGCAGGTACAAGGGTTTAAAAGTCTGCACACACACCCCTTCAGGGAACCTGCAGGAAGTAAAATGCAGGTAAATGAATCCTTCAAGTTTGATGGACAAGTGCGGAAATGATACGGTCCACCCAAGATAGCTTTCCTCTCTCCGTTTGCTCGTCCACCTTTTGCATCTGTTTGTCAGGGTTATTGAGGTTTCTATGAAATATTCAAATCCACCAGTCTAAGCTTTTAGAGGGGAAAATGAAGGCTGCCCTTGTTTTGCTTTTCCCCCTCCTGCTTTAAACATTAAAAAGAGCCGAGGCATCTATAGCAGAGGGAAATAAAGAGGCTATGATGCGAAATTTAAAAGGGATGCCACAGAATAAGTGAGAGAGAGACACTGGTTATACGACCAGCTATCAACATCACCTCAGGAAGAACCTTACAGCTTACAGTTGACTGAGCATCAAATTCTTTTCTAAGCTGAAAACATTTTCAGACCATTTATTATAATACACATTTATTTGTAGCTTCATTATAATGAACACTAATCCTATAGACTCTGAAGGATGGACGTGTGTAGGATGAAAACGGTGGGCAGATGACGGCCTGAGGTCTTTAATACTGAGAGACCCGTAAAATCTAAACACTAAAGAAATTTTAAATGTCAGTTGCAGCGAACCTTCACTCAGTCACTGAACAAGATGTTAGGCTTCATGAATTAACCTCTTCAAAATTGAATCAATTTCCTTTAAAGAAAAAAAAATGTTGGAATTCAAGTGATGACCATCTTGAGGTTACAGGGAATTGTGGGTAATTATGTATTTAATCAGATATATGAACAAAAGTATTTGGATAACCCTCAAATTAAATTTACAGCAGCTTTTATCTCAACTCATTTTAAGATGATCCCACTTACAGCTACACCAGCTTCCACTGTTCTGGGAAGGTTTTCTATAAGATTTTGAAGGGTGTCTTTGCAAATATTTGCCCATTCTTCCACATTTGTGAAATGTTGGCTAAGAGGATCTGGTGCTCAATCTCTGTTTTAATTCATCCCAAATGTGTTGGATGGGGTGGAGGGTCGGCAAACTGTGCAGGTCAGTCAGGGTTCTCCTTACCAAACCCAAAAGGGACTTTTACGGACTTTGCTTTGTGCACTGGGGACATTTTAAGACGGCTTACCAAGCTTTCCAGTTTTTATTCTACCTTTTTATATTTCACTAGCTGTGTTACCCATTCTATGCCCAAGTGGCTGGCATTTTTACAGGCACATTTCATTGAAGTTACACATTGATTTGCCTATTTGGCTTCAATTCTGTCTTTATTAGACCCGCCCCGCACCCCCCCCCCCCACTATACTCACATGCCAATCGCTATAAAGATGATACATGCCAAGTGCCTTGTGTCATTCCCTCCACTGTACCCGCGCACCAATAGCTATATGCTAAACACCCTACGTAATTCCCTCCACTCTACCTGCACACACATCGATATACGTAAGTGGCCCGCAACATCCCCTCCACTGTACCCACACAGCAATCGCTATAGAGATGATACACACCAAGCACCTGTGCACCAATCGCTATAAAGATGATACATGCCAAGCGCTTCATGTAATCCCCTTCACTATACCCATGCACCAATCACTATTTGCCAAACGTGTCATCCCCTTTACTCTACCCACACACCCAACGCTATATAGATGACATATGCAAAGTGCTTTATATTATCAATTATTTGTACATTATCAAGGCTTCGTACTAAAGATATATGTTTCTTAAGGAAACAGAGAATTGAAAGAAAGGTTATGATCAGGATTACAATCTATAACCACTGCTGTTAATTCAGACTCTATAGCAAACCTCCATCTTAAAAGTCACGTGACTTTATAGTAACACTAAAAATGACAAAACAGCTTATTCCTTTTATGAAGGTTGTGGGGGGGGGGGTCCCCCCATACCCAACTAGGGGAGAACATCTTGGGCGTTGGGTAGATACAGCTAGGACAGAGTGCCAATCCATCGCTGGGTACACACTCACTCACACAACCACACACAAACACACACAATACAGGGCAATTTAGAGCATTTAATTTACCTTGAATCCATGTTTTTGGAATGTGGAAGGAAACCGGAGAACCCAGAGGAAACCCACGCAGACATGGAGAGAACATGGAAACTCCACCCAGATTGGGATTCAAACCGAGAATCCCCATCAATGAGAGGCGAATGTGCTAACCATTAAGCCACCGTCGCCCTGTGTTAAAACTTGTACAACTAAATTCGAAAAAGTTTTCACACTAATAAATCATTTTAACTGAGACATTTTTTGGTTTAGGTTAGGTTTAAGTTAGCTAGTTAATTAGTATATACGTTTACTGGCGACTCTCAACCACCCTAATATTACCTGCTCTGTCCATGGTCCTGATCATCAGAGAAAAGAGTAAAGTGGACTTACAGAGTATGCAGAGAAATGAATCGACTACAGAATGTAACTGTAGAATTACAAACTCCATCTATATGGTTGATGGAGTTGATGACATGGAAAACCAGTGTAAACTAGGAGGTGTATCTAATAAAGTGGCCGATCAGAACAACGAAAGCCTTTTTATCCTCAGAGAGAATGTGCTGCATGTGCTTCACCTTTGACAAAATTTCTGCTAAAACTAATTTTGTCCCTGGAGCTGGGAATTTTTCAACTTGCCCAGCCATTTGGCATCTGCTCCGCCCATTAACCTCTTGCCCCTGTTTTGCATTTGAAAATGCAATTTTGTAAAAATAGCATTTTTTTTCTTTCGAGGTTTATGGTAAAATAAAAAGTATTTTATTTATTAAACTTACCATTCCCTCCCCCCCAAACCAAAAGTCCATCTGTTTTGTCTCCGTTCTGACAAGTTTGCCTCTCCAACCCTAACTACACTCGCTTCATCTCTCCGACAGGTTCATTACAGCTTTTGTTGTTTTAAACTCTTTAATAATTGCAGTGAATCTTGGTGCTTTTTATTCTCTAGATATTTATAAAGTCGCACTTTGATTAATAAGAGTCAACAAACTTCTGCGTTTTTTAAAAATTTTTTTTTAATAAATTTGTCTCCAAAGATTTAAACCAATCTGCTCTTGCAGTTATACCAAAATAAAAGTCATGGATTCTCCTCAAGTGATTGCATCTATGATCATGTCATCACCATAACCATTATTAATACCAATGTGCAGTTAGTGCAAATATAAACACAAAGATATTTAAAATCCTTTTACCAATGGTGTCAGTAATTCTGAGATCTTGACAGGGTGATATTAATAGCAACTGTTCAAAGAGACGGCAAACTCTGAATCTGAGGGGTCTGGACATCGCGTCTCACTGACTCTTGTTTAGCTGGTTTCTTTCTTTCTTTTCTAAACAGCAGTCACACTTGGTGATCATTCCTGATGGCTCAGCTTCCGTTCTACAACGTCATTTAAGAGCTTTGGTGTGTTACACTCTGCTCACCATGCATAATTGATCACAGGGCGTGCACACGCAAACACACACACACGGACATAGAGCTCAGTGAGGCAGCTACGGGACCTCAGTGTTTTTTTAAGCATGAATTCCTACACATTATACAACAGTGGTATGGAAATGAGAATATAATAAAAAATATATACCCTATATGTAATGAATATTCTGATTCTATTAGGATTCTTTCCCTATAAATGTTAAAAATCTATTTGTAAAAAGGGCTGGGGAAATATATTACCTGCTGGTGTGGAAACCATCTGCGCACCTTAAAAGATCCTTCAGCTTTGCCTCTCCTGAGGGAACCTTTAATGGACCCCTGAGAACCTACAACAAAATAAAAAGACGTTTAAAAGGTCTCACTCTAAATATAACCCTCAATGCACAGATAACACATGGACCTTAGAAGCTCTATATCTAGAACTCTAAAGCTTCTGATAACTTAATCTAAGAACTTTGTCTCAAAACAAGCAGAAAAGCAGCCGAGTGGTCTTTACATACTGAAATGGATTTTCAATAACGTAAAGAAATATGTTTGCATAAAAAAATTGGCTTCTGATTCTGTTTTAGACCATAACACAGAATCACTTGTATAATCATTTTTGAAATAGGTTTTAAAAAAATGTTTCAATGGTTAAATAATTGTTTAAAAATTTAAATGTAAGAATTAAATCTTTATTCATACTAGTTTAGATAACACAACCCAGTTTTAGTAGAAGCTCTGGGTTTTGAGGATGAGCTTGTTCGTTTGCAAATACACAAGCAATAATTAATTATCTCTCATTATTACAAATGTGAGGCATTGTCTGTTTTTGCTCTCCGCCATCTCTCTCCATCCCCCGCCCTTAAACTCCTGACAATAAGGAAGCATGTCTGCTTGCACAACCAACACATCGTGCCAAACAGCATCCCGCCGCCTTGCCGAGCTGAAATTCCCAAACAAAAGCTGTAAACTGTTCGCTATGATGTGTTCGATTGGCAGAGCCTGGTTTTGCTGGAAAGTTTTTGCTGGACGCTGTTCGGCACGATGGGGTGTGCGAGCAGACTTGTTTCAATATTGTGGGGAGTTTGTGGTGGTGGGGCATTAGCGTAACACTTTGGGAGTGTTTTGGCGATTACAATCTTCCTTTTGCGACCCATGCTGTGTTGGGATGTGAGTTTGGGTGGTGCACAGTATGTACACGGTATATTGGACAAAGGACAGGTTTTTTTCCTAGTTATTAATACCCTTTTGATTGATTTTGATTGTAAATGGCAAAACAAATAGTTCAGGTTTTAGTTAAAATCAGTTTAAGCACTAAATCTTAAGCTCTTAGACTGACACACTGAACTCACTTCCAAAGTTGCACTTAATGTTTATTTTAACTACTTATTAAATGTATCAGATTTTTTTTTATCTCAAACAATTTACATGTAAGGAACCAACACCAATTATTAAGCCACCAAGCCTTGGTCCTTCCAAGTTTTCTTTCATAAAAACAACAACAGCCCCTTGCCACTATCACTTCGACTCAGTTTGGTACACTGTACAGCTGTTTTGAGATGATGTACTATTGTAAAAAGTGTTATATAAATTATTCAACTTTAGACTAATCAGTAAGTTAAGGTGGAACCAGCTGCACTGCAGCATTGCAGTACTGATCATTGATCTGGTTTCAATGCCTTCATTTCTCCCAACACAATTTTTGGTAATAGTTACAGTAATTACAGTAAGTGCTCATGAATGAGATCTTAAGTTTTTAGTTATTTGTTACAAGCACTTGTTCCCGTGTCCACATCGGTAATTAAAAACCCGTTATGTTTTTACCCAAACTATGTCCCCAATGGGGCGATTTTTAACCAAACCAATGAAATGGCTTACAGCACACAGGACTCATTGTCTTTGTGCAGTTTGGATGTCAATCACAAAGTAATGTCAAAGCAATGGGAATATGGTAATAAACCAATTAAAACATTTAACAGTTTTCCCGACATGTCTGTTACTTATTGCTCATAATGAAAATGCAGACATCCAGAGCGTTGCTAAAACTAGCAAGCATAAGCAGTGGCAACAGGCGGAAAGTTCGGTGAGCATGTTTTTTAGCCACACCTGGTCAAAATGAACTTAAACGTGCAGCTCAGGAAGACACATTCGCCCACCACCTTTGAAAGCACAATTACAGCTTTCGTTTATAGACTGTACAGCTGGACTGCTTCGGAAATATATGATCAGCATTTTAGTTGTCCATGGATTGAAGCTGATACAATTGTTACCAGTGTAATATCCCCACATGCCATGAATTTGCTGAAAGAGGACCTTATGGATGCTACTTTGATGTCTCTTGCGGTTGACACATCAAACCGGTAGGCAGTGAAGCTGAAATGCCATTTGTTGTTTTTTCAACAGAAGCTTCTATTTTAACTTTACCTTATTTGATTTATGGTAGGACGATTCTTTAAGCATTCTATCAGAAAGTTTGTACAAAAAGCATGAATGAAAATACCATAGCCGTCACCCCTCCACAACACAGGAGAAAACAGAACCTGACTGGCTCTAAAGTGTTCCCCAAGTTTAGTTTGTCTCATGACACTGTGGGGCTCAGGAAAATGACACATCAACTTTGTTGGTAGGCTGAAAAGGCTGAGTCACTTAACATTTTCAAGAAACTTGTTAAACCACACCTTATCCACAGACACTTGCAATAAAAAACCCAAATCAAAAAAAAAAAACAAAAAAAAAAAAAAATCAAAGAGCCAGATCGACTAATGTGCAATGTTAGATATTTTTTCTTACACTGGTGACTTGTGTAGTTCTCTCATTTATAAGTCGCTTTGAATAAAAGCGTCTGCACAATGACTAAATGTAAATGTATGTAATGTAATTGTTGGTGGGGAGCAGCATCATCACCAGGTCAAACATAGGCTTACACATATAAGTTAACATAGGTGAAGCTGCTTTACATTGTCATATAGTCTCTGCCCAAAAATAGACTGGCACCGTGTCCTAAGTGTATCTGCCCATCTCCCGAAACAATTTAAATTGAATAGCCATATGCTAATATTTGTAAGACGGTTTGTTAATGTATTAAAAGTTCTCTGTTCCCAAACAAAGTAAATAAAATACCAAATACTTTAGGGGTGAAAAGTCTTTTTAAATTCAGCAGTATATCAAATGAATTCAGACACCAAGGCTATTTCTGTTTTTTGGTATACACTTGTTTACCTCAAACATAGGGAATGAAAGTGAAGAGCTCAGACCGATTCATCTCTAATGTGCAGGTAAGATAATGTTGGTGGGAAAAGCGTGTTGTGCTCAGAACTGCCACAATCGTTCCTGCTCCACCTGCCTGTTTTTCTCCACAATGACCCCATGCGGGGGCCTAAAACGCATCTAATGTTACATCTCTATTAAAATTGTATCATTTAGGTAGAAAAGTATTCAAATGCTGCTGTTTGCCCATGCAGTGATTGAAGGGACTTGTGATTGAGTTTCCGCACGCTGCTCCCGTCCGGCCCATCGTCTCCGATATTAACACAGCTCTGGCATTAGGACGCGGCCCATGTGCCGGGGATTGTGGGTAAAGTAGGATGCAGAATGAGAGCGTGTGGAGCATTTGTGTTTCTGCAGAAGCATTATGAATAAGTAATTGTTAAGTGCCTTCATTTCAGAGATAATCAAGACCTTTCCAGTATTCGCTGGGCCACATGCGGGATAAATATATGGGTGAATATTGTAAGAGGGTGGTATAATGACTTTTCAGTGTTTTATGGGGGCAAAATGGAATAAAACGAAGACTAACAATGCACAACCAGTAAAGTTTTAAAATGCATACCCACAAAGACAATGTATTCGTCAATAATGCCCTATTTATCCTATCCCAATAAATACTCTATTAATGTAATGAATTACAAAATATTCATTAACCATGTGGGCGAAAACCAGTACATCCAAAGAAGGGAGTTGCTCAAGTGAATCCATTCATCTACCAGCTGGTTTTTGGATTGTGGAAAGAATCCAGATATTCCAGTGGAAAACCATAAAGATTCAAGAAGAACACGCTGCTTGTCTGTTTTCCCCAAGAATCAAACCCAGAGCTTCTTGCCAAGAGCATGTATCTGAGCTAACTGAGCTAACTAAGACTCTTTCTGGATAAGAGAGCAGAATTCCAACAAATTTATATATAAAAATTTGAAGATAGTATTTTCATAAGTGTAAAGCTGTTATAGCTATAAACGGGAAACCAAGCTTTCCAATGTTCCAATGATCCTAGGACAACGCAATCATCACATTCCTACCATACAGCCTAGGAACAAGAGGATGAAAGAGAACATGCCATTGAAAAACTGATAAAAGAACGAATGTGAAGCCCTGCCCAAGCCCCAAGATGCTGCGTGCCATTAAAGAAGTTTAACTTTAACAATTAGGATGAGAGTCTACAAACTTTTGGGCACCCAATGAATCTAAACCCTTGCACCTCCAACAACTGTGGGATTTTATTGCCGTGTAAAGCCGTCAATTTTCCAACATTAACTCTTCTATAATATCCGTTAATCAAAGTGTCATGTCATTTCTCTCGCTTGAACTGACTTGAGATTACACCGTCATGTGGATTGGGGAGGAAAAGATGTTCCTCTCCTCTCCGCGCGCTCTTTTATTTTCCACCTGAATAAGCGCATCTGAATAGATGGCAGAGGAGTGCTGATGTTTATATTAGCATGCATTATTCCGCCACGTCTCGCCACAATAAAGAGCGCCCATCATTGACTCGTGCCTCCTTCAGCCGAACCTCTCCGGATAATATTTATAATTCCAGCGCTTGGGCCTTTTCCGCCCTGTCGCCCTCCTGTAATCCCTTTGCTTTTAAAAATGTGCATATTGTTACAGGCTTCTGCAATACAGGATCATTCTCTTTATTTATGTCCCCTTTCTTTTATTTACTTCACTACAGCACATCACAATGCATTCTGTTTTCGTCTGTCTGAAAAACAACATTTACTTTAGTTTATTGCTATTTGCAGTACCTGTGATGTAGACACTCGCCAGTCACTTTATTAGCTACACCTCATTTCTAATCAATCAGCTCAATCTACCAATTAGACGGAGTTTGTAGTTCTACAGTTACATTCTGTAGTCCATCTGTTTCTGTACATACTCTGTTACTTGCCTTTACTCCGTTTTTTGAATGTGAGCTCTGTTCGGTGCTTTAAACGCTTGGATTCTGACTGGTGCTTCAGCTGCAGGAAAATAAATTATCCTATACATTGTATACAGTGCAGGAAATAAATATTTGATCCCCCACTGATTTTGAAAGTTTGTACTCTGACAAATAATTGAACGTTCTATGATTTTCACGATAGCTTAATTTTAACATTAGGAGATGGAATATCAAAAAGAAAATCTACAAAATTAAATAATATTTAAATAAAACATTAATCTGCCATTCATTGAGAAAGATATTTGATTCCCTAAAAACCATGACTAATGACTAACACGCTAATCTCAGTGAAGCTGTTACCTGCATGAGAGACACCTGTCCCAAATTGTGACCTGTATAAAAGGCCACCTGCCAACAGACTAAGTGACACTCCAGCATCTCCACCATGGGCAAGACTAAAGAGCTGTCTAAAGATGTCAGGAATATTGATGTACAGAAGGCTGGATTGGGCTACAAAGCCATAAGTAAGAAGCTGGATGAGAGGGTGACAATTGTTGGTGCAATTATTTGGAAGTGGAAAAAGTACAAAACTACTGGAGCTCCATGCAAGATTTCACCTTTTGGGGTCTCATTGATCATGAGAAAGGTTCAAAATCAGTCAAGAACTGCACGGAAGGAGCTGGTTAATGATCTCAAGGCAGCTGGGACCACAGTCTCCCCAAAAAACATTGGTTATCCACTGAGAAATAATGGTTTAAAATCCTGCAGTGCATGCAAGGTTCCTCTGCTCAAGAAGGTTCACGTCCAGGCCTGTTTCAAGTTTGCCAGTGAACGTTAATGATTTAAAGAAAGACTGTAAGAAGGTACTGTGGTCAGATGAAACCAAAATTTACTGAAAGTTATAATGAAATATATCTTATAAATACTGGACAAGGCACATAAACAACTCAAAACATACAACCGGGGAAACAAAGGAGTGGCTCCATAAGAAGCATATCAAGGTAATGAAATGGCCTAGCCAGTCTCCTGACCTTAATCACAAAGAACATCTGTGGAGAAAGCTGATGCTTCGCATTTCCAAAATCATGCCTAACAACCTCAAGTATTTTTAAATGATCTGCTGAGAGGAGTCGGCAAAATTCTCCCTGAAGTGTGCAAACCTTACCAAAAATTACAAGAAATGTCTGACTGCTGTGCTTCTTAACAAGAGTTTTGCCACCAAGTATTAAACAATGTTTTACTGGGGGTTAAATACTTATTTCTTTCAATGAAATGCAAATTCGTTTTTATTTTTCATTTCATGTAATTTTCTCTCTCTATTTTTTTAATATTCTATGTGTTCCTTTTTAAATAAAGATGGCATAAAATTATGAGACAGTTCATTTATTTCTTTGTATTAAAACTTTTAAAACCAGTGGGAGATCAAATACTTATTTCCTCCACTGCATTTATCTACATACTGTTGTGTTGTTTTTTTTACACTAAATTAGAACACAATTATTATTTTGTTCCTTATAAAAGTGAAATTAAAGACATTTACTTTTTAAACTATGACGGTAGATTAAATGACACAGAGGCCAAATTACCACAGCAGTAATTATCTTTAGATCAATCAATAAGGAAACATCTGGAAACCAGAAGAATAAATATGCTTAATATGAGTGCTGTTATATTTACCACTTCAGATTACAAATAGTTTATTAAAAGTAGTTTATTAAAAGTAGTTTATTAAATAAAGTTTTTATTAAAACTTGAGCAGGTTCCTTGAAGCATAGCAGATCATGTAGAACCAACAAAACTGAAGGAATCAATGTTAAAGTTTATTAAAATAAGGTGGCTATTTAACATTAAACAAACTATTAAACAACTCTCTTTCTAAAGAAATGAACACACACACACACACACACGCACACACACACACACGCACGCACGCACGCACGCACGCACGCACACACACTCACACACACACACACACACACACACACACACACACACACACACACACACCCCTAGAGCTCAAT
>JAOUQT010000042.1:2028554-2043842 GCA_025769995.1 Xyliphius kryptos | reverse complement strand
AGAGCATTCAATTTACCTTGAATATATGTTTTTTGAATGTGTAAGGAAATCGGACGACCCGGAGGAAAACCATGCAGACACAGGGAGAAAATGGAAACTCCACAAAGATCACGATTCGAACCAGAAACCCCCAGCGCTGAGAGGTGAACGTGCTAACCACTAAGCCACCGGTCAGCCACTGTTTGTTCCCATTAATCATCTCACGACCCACTTAGGCTGATCTGAAGTTCCTCTAAACAAACTGTATAGAGAAGTTTGAACAAGTTCCCTATTTAACAGCTATGATTTAATCCTATTAATCATTTAATGATCTATAATAGAAGCATTTTAATGCAACTGCAATTTAAGTTTTTTTTGACTGTACAAAGTCAACCGACCAGCATTACAGGAATTAAACATTTGGCTCTAAAAGAGCATGAAACAGAGCCTCATATAAAAACATTACTTGGACAAGATCAAAAAGAGCCAAATATATAACAATTTTGGTTGCAGTCTTGGTTACATGGTACAAATCATATCCCTGAGTTTGCTTTCACTTGCTTCAAACAAAACATCTCCAAATAATTATTGTTTTTAATATGAGTGTAAAACTCAGCTGGGTCCTAATTCCAAGGTTTTGATGGAAATATTAAACGTTCTGGTGGAATTCTATTGAGTTTGTGTTCGAGTGCAAAAGTCCTAGGGCAGGTTAAGTTCTTTTACCCCTGACCCTCAGTCCCAGCTGCCACGCCTTTCTTCTTTTGTTAGTTAAACCATTCAGACGCCAATCATCCTGAGGCCTTTTTCATTAGAACAGCACACTGTAGGAATGCAGCACTGAGTTTAATATCTGTCTGTGTGTGTGTGTGTGTGTGTGTGTGTGTGTGCGCGCGTGTGGGCTCCTCCGACTTGGAGGGCACCACAAACTCCCACACCGACTTCTTTCCCCCGAAGCCGTTGACATTTTGCCCCGTTGGATAATTGAGGAATAACATTTGCGTTACAATTGGAACACGACCTGTGCTTTCACCAGCCCTTTCATATTTCACTGAGAAGATGGCAGGATGGTGCTGTGTATGAAAAGGAAGACCGTTAATTCTTAAAAGAAAAACGAGAAATGAAGGAAGAGAGCTTATTATTAGTGAGTCAATGTCAAGAGCTGCCCTTTTCACTCAGCAGCTATTAAGAAAGAAATGGATTAGAGGCGCAAGAGGTCGGTGTGTGTAACTAACACAGCGCCTGGCGGAAAAGCAAAGGTTAATGGATTGACTGTTACCTTGGCACAAGTCTAACCCTGAGCGGGACACACACACAGCATTGTTTGGCTTAGAATTAAAAACCAACATTTCTAAACGCATCAAAACAAACAGGCGGTGAGACGTCAGGAAGTGGACATCGGAGTCCCAGTGTTCATTCCCGTTCCATCCCATGTTAACATTTTTAAACATGAACTACGAAATTAAGTGGTTGATGGAACAACGTACATTCTGTCTTAAAACAAATCCCTATTCATTTCGATAAAGGTTTTAAATTCATATAGTTTTACACAGCATGTAAACGGTGAACAAAAAAGGACAGGACAAAACAAACAAATCAGTAAAAAAAAAGTATTACAGATCTGAAACATTCTGTCCATCATGACTATAAAAAAATTAACTGCTTCCAACTTTTTCAAATTCTTTGGTTCGTTCAATATCGCCATCAAACACAAGACCCCACCAGGGTAACATCGAGGTCTCCCCGAGTACCTACAAGGCCAAAACTGGGCTCCGTGATTACCCATCATATCCTTGGAAAAACGTTTCTCACTTTCCTACGTTCGATTGTTTGTTCGCTATCGCCATCGAACGCAACACCTAGAATGAACTGGGGTTTTAGAAAGTCTCTAAAAAGCTAAAACTTTGCTCCATCATTTCTTATTGTGCTTTACAAATAAATTCATATAATAAATCAACCACGTGGACACCGTAGTCCCAACTCACAATATATTTATTCCAAATATTCATTTCAGATTTTTAATAGCCCCAAACCTCACTCTATAATAATAATACGCTTATTTGAAATATATAAACTCCAAAGCCATCACTCATTCAAAAACAATTGCCTTTCAACCTTTATGTTATCATCAAGTTCTCCACCATAGGGCACCACAGGTATTTTGCTAGTATACTGTAGGTCATGTTGCTGCGGTTATGAATGTCTTATCTCGTCATGACATTTGCAGACTTTCTCTTAACTTCTTAACTGCTCTTTGCAGATTAAGACGGCAGTCAAAACAATTTTAAGATGCTTCAGAGTAAAGTTGAAATTCCTCACACACTTAATACGAGTTAAATGAAAAAGTGATTAAAAGAAAACAGTCTTTATCTTCGGAATTTCTACTGTATACATGACTGGTGTAACCAGAATCCTTTAGGTTTTAATTAACATTGTAGTTTTAGCAGGGTTATATAAACATTATGCTGTGTGTGTGTGTGTCTGTGTGCACGTCACACTCGAGGTGTAAGGGATGATTTCCAGACCTGTCGCTGTCTTTAATTTAGTCTAAGTGGCAACGTGACCCTCGTGTTGTTTCAATCTGCTCCCTGAAGTTCAAAGTTGATCGATAGCTGACATTAAAAATTCAGCATCCAAAAACTCTGAGCTCAAACTATGCAACAACCCCATTATTAATCTAACAGCAAGATATTTTATTTTTATCAGATTATATTCTGATTATTCCTTTGTAGAAAATACAAAGAAACACATCCGATTAAACTCAGCATGTTATTAGGAGCTACTGCCAGATAAACACTTACTATATGAACAAACACACTCAGCTGCTGTATTAATACAGGTATAAAAAAAATCAAGCACCTCATGACCAGCATTTTGGGGAAGGCCATTTTCTGTTTCTGTCTGAAAACCAAGCTTTATAAAGACATGGCTGGCTGAGTTAGTTGTGTTTGAACCTCACTGGTTCATGCAATGCCCTGACCCCATCCATCTCCTTTGTAAGGAACAAGAACAGAGATTGTGAGCCAGGTCCCCTCGTCCAACATCAGGGCCTGACTTTATCTGATCTTACTGCTTTACTTATCTGTTTTCTTTGAGGTATCACCAGCTCCTCATCCATAACACTACCAGCGCACCACGGCAACGACTATTACTGAACCGAACCTGGATTTCTGTTGAACTTGTGGCATTTCAGTCCTGCAGGATGACCTCACTGAACTGATCTAGGTTTTCTAATTTTGGAAAATGGACATCTGATCACAACCCTGATGAGTCCATCACTGAGCCTCAGTCGTCAAAGGGTTTTTTTTTCTTTCCACTTTTGCTTCGGCTTGCTCTTTGGGGGTTCAGGCTCAGAACTCTGTAAAGCGGCTTCGTGACAATGTAGTATTGTAAAAATACTATATAAATAAATGTAATGAAATTAAACAGAATCTCACAAATTTGCTTCAGAATAACATGCTAATGTTTCAACACACACACTACTAAAAACTACTAATTTACAACAAAAAAATAAACACATTTCTTTATAAAGATTGTTTTGAAAGAAAAAAAAACGTTTATTTCAGTTCAAATGTGGCACAAAAAGCAGAGCGCTGCGATGGTCGGCCTGAGATTGTCTTCCTTAGCAAGGTGCATCTCTGTTTTTGCTAGCTATAGCAATAAATCACACCTTCTGCCCAAACACACACACACACACACACACACACAGACACACACACACAGATGTGGCCGATCACTGTGCATTCGCGTCAGCCTTATTTCCTAGGAGATAAATGGGATTTAAATTAATAGGCAGTCCTAAATAACTCCTCAGCTGGTAAACGACGCATTTATCAGATGGCGACAACCAGTGGGCCTTGATTCATGGCGGCCCCTTGCGACACGAAGGAAGCCTATGAAAATTGTTATTACTTTTTAATAAAGTGTAGCAGGCAGTCGTCAGTCATTTATCAGGATGGCACAGTGAAATATGGCTCCCTGTAGACAGAAAACAGCTACAGGATTCGGTCATGTGGCTGCAGAACTTAAATTTTATTAAAAGTAAGACGGGAAATAGAGAAGGAGGAGTGATCCATACCGCCCTGGTGGGTCAGAACCAGTATACAAGGTTGTTTTCTGCTGGATTTTTTCGTCTGAATCCAGAAAATACTGTTTTACATCTAATTCTACACTTTGACTGTCTTATTAAAATGAGAGCTGCAGTAAGTTTGGAAACTGTCCCAGAAACAAGGCTTTATTTAAAAGGAAACTGGTATTTTTGTAGATGGAATTACCTTTAGGGGTTTGAAGCGATTCCTGGGGCGGCACTTTTTACATACAAACATATAGGGACACCTACAGAAGCATTAATGACATCTAATTTCACTTTGCTATACTGAGGTCAGACACTGCCGTTGAATGAAGCAACCTTGCGCACTCTTCTAGTTCCTCACAAGTGTGTCCAGTGGGGTTCAGGTCAGGACTTTATGTAGGCCAGTGTAGGTTTTTCTCAATCAGACCTTAATGGGGCCTGCTGCATCCATTAAGACACAGCTAAGGCCTATCCCTAGATAGTTTTCACAAACTTGGAAGCATAAAGTAGTCCAAAACGTACTGCCTGGTGCTTCATTCCATACATCTGTGACAATGCAACTAAATAAATCACCTAAATTTGATGTTTAGGAGGAATGTCCCAATACTTTTGTCCTTATAATGTACATTTATGTATTACTTGGAGACCCAGATTTACACTATTGTCCCTATGATTGTACACATAGTTGGTTTGAGGCCAAATACATGTACATCAGTGTAAATTGCACCTTAGCCGACAAAAATGGACTCCTATTGTAATTTTTGACACAGTGTAGTGGTGGGATAATAATGATGTTGATGTTAATGGAGGTTGTAATTCTATGTAACTAATGACTATGGTCATGTTCCCCATTTAGTGCCTAGTTTATGTGGTTTGTGACACTTAAGCTCAACAGGAGATGGGAGAAATGTGTTTTCCCAGGTGTCTTGTCCGACATGTGAGAAATGTATTTGCAATACAGCAGGTCTATCCTCAGTGCACCTGCAAAGCTGCAGGGAACCTACACCTGTGCAAGCCATCCTCTGGCTAAAACAAAAAAACTAAATTGTCAAAGCTGTCATTAATCTGTTGCATTACCACACACAAAACCGCATGCATTTGGTTCTTCATTGCAGCAGTGTAAGATTTCCCAAAGCACTAAACAGACACTAGATGGCTGCAGATAATGGAGGAAGTCATTAATTAGAAACATAGAATGTATCATGCACATTAGTCTAACACACACATCTACACATCTCCTAATACACACCAGCTTACTGTACACTACAAGAACCTGGTGCTATTCAACCCGTCTTAATGTATTAGATATCAGCTGTTTACACTACACAGAAAAAGTACTGGGACCCACCTCTTTGTCTTTAACTCGACTTAGGTGTTTTATTCAGCCATACATGTATAAAAACAAGCACCTTGCCATGAATTCCGGGCAAATATAATACAGGTAGTTCCAGCCCTTGAATCTGATTGGCTGAGCCATTTGTCCAGCCTTGATATTACTGACAATAACACACACCTTTGACTGCTTGACATGTCGATGGGTGAAAAACACCACAATATTTTAATTCATTGAGTGCAGATTAATTTAGATAGCGAGCCGATTAAAGAAACTAGCTCCTGTTACTCAGGGATTAGCGTTCACTTTAAAAACCAGACTAGATTGTGTCACAGAAGACCAGTTTCTTGTCTACTATGCTTTTCATTTTTAATAAACACATTTATGAATCAAACTTTGTTTTTTTATTATAATGTGTTTTTAACTATTTTATATAACTGTAACTTTTTTAAGCCAGGTCATCTTGTCGATTATCGGTGTCTGACTACACAAATGCTTTTCAGGGCAAACATCCCCACACGCTTCTTTCCGGAAGAGTGTAAGCTGCTGTAGCTGCAACGGAAATACCTTCTCAAATAGTATATTTCACCACTCGACTAAAACACTACTCACATAACCAACACACACAGCGACTCCTGTAGCACTGAGATGCCTTTGTGATCTGTGCAAAACAGTAATCACTGGGGAAAAAAGGAACAATAAAAGAAAAGAAACCCATGCCAAGTGCAGTACAGTGATAATTCATGATAGAATAGAGTAAAACTGCACTCACGGGAGAAAATGGCCACATTCATCTCTTTCTGCAGCCGGAGATTAAGCTATTTCACAATCAATAGAGCGGTCGGAATACATTTTTATTGGGCGCATTACGCCACAAATGAATTGTGCAGCAGGAGAAAAGCCAATTGGACGCGTGATGGAATATCCACAGGCCGCGCTTTGACAATCGCCTACATTTCCCGAACATGTAGATTAATGGCGTGCAGATCTGCAGCGTTTATTAGAGTGCGTTGTGGTTCCAGCTGGGCCAGAAGAAAAAGAAACAATTGATTATCTTTAAATAGAGAGGATCTTAATCTCTCTGTGGGAAGTAGAGCGAGTGTTTTAAATATGGTTCCACTTGCCTCTGTAATATTTATCACCTTAAAATGCAACTGCAGCGTTTATTTATGGGGTTTAGTTCTCCTGCTCTTTATCAGACCCAATTCAGATGGCATTATTTAAGCTGCCGGTGTTTCACTGTTAAATGAGCGCCTGTGCGAGAGGCACATGTTGAGAGATGGCACTCCAGAAGAGTGGCTGTAAATACAGAACGTATTCTAGTTCTACATCAGTTTTTTATATATTTAAGGTACTTCTTTCTCAGTCGTCCTCATAAGTGAGCAAAATCAGCATGACTGTGTGTGTGTTGAGTGAATCATCACTGAACAAAAGGATGCATGTTCTAAAAATCAGCCCTTTGGAGAAAGCTATGTTTATTCTAAAAACTAAAATTAACCCTGCACCTTGTAAACAAAACTCATGCACAGGATTCTGAAACTTGTAAGATCGGGTATTTTAAAGTAATTTATGTGATACCTTATAGATATAAATGATTCACTGCTAAAATAAAAGTTATTGTAAAGATTTAAGCATCTTGATTTAAGATATGTGAGATTATTCAGGTTTTACTGAGAAAACTTTTTTATGCTGAATAAAACAAACATCAGTCTAAAAGCTGTTTGTTTTTTATTGCTTTATTTGCCTGCTTTTACACACAGAGAAATTTGTCCTCCACATTTAATCCTTTTCGAGCAGTGAACACACACATATACACACGCTGGTGAAGTGAGCACACGTGCCCGGAGCGATGGGCAGCCCTGTACATGGTACCCAGGGAGCAATTGGGGTTAAGTACCTTGCTCAAGGGTACTTTAGCCATACTTGGTGGGAACGTGAATCAAACCTGGGACCTTCAGGCCACAAGGCTGGTTCCTTTACCACAAGCCTACGACTGCCCACAGTCATAAAGACCACAACATCCGAAGAACATCCAAAGTCATAATCATCCAAATGCCATAATTAAATACAGATTTTTATTTCATTTATTTATTTATTTCATCATCTTCAGCTTATTCCTCTACTATGGTCGCAGTGGGGTTCCCCATGACCATCCAGGACAAATACACAGGGCACCAATCTATCGCAGGGCACACTCACAGACACACACAAACACACACTATATGGGCAATTTGAAGCATTCTATTTGCCTTAAATACATGATTTTGGACTGTGGGAGGAAACCGGAGAACTCGGAGGAAATCCATTCGGACACGGGGAGTCTATGGAAACTCAGCCCAGATCCGTATTTGAATCGGGAATGCCCAGTGCTGAGAGCGGGCTAACCACTAAGCCACCCTGCGCCCTTGTTTATCTATTTAAATGGCAAATGGTGCATAGAGATACCAGTTCAAGTTGTTTACTCGTTGATGCAAAAGCAAGTCATTTACTATAAATTTCAACTAATGAGAAATTTTTAAACTATATATTGAATATGTTGAAGGATTTTGTAAGTAGTGGGCTTTCAAAATATTGCATTACGTTATTTTTTATTGCAGATGCATTTTCAGCAACTTACAACTACCCCAAGTAGATATTTGGGAATGAGCACAATATCAGCTATAATACAGCAACAGGAGCAATAAGAGTTGAAAGCATTGGTCACTGACCACTATATTAACTTTGGTGGACTCTGGGTTCAAAGTCCTAACCAGAACCATGTGAACCACACCCACAAAACAAGCAGGGACCAGTGACCACTGCAGACTTTTTGTTGACAGGCTAAGTAGCAGCGCTATAAACAAATTCTTAACATTCCATAAATGGTTTGCGTATGTATTTATTGACCTTAAACATGTAGGTTTCAAAAGGTAAGTAACATTTAGGGACTAAAAGTTGAATTAACTAGCATAGCAAAACTTAGCAACATTGGTGAGAATGCTAACCTCAAGTTTATTATGAATTATTTTAATAAACAGAATTAACTATGTTCTACTAGTGTACATTTCTTTCTAAATCTTTATTAAGATGCTTCCATAATGTTTCTGCGTACGAGCTGACTAAAATGAAACGGGTGCATGACAGCCCTTAGGATGCAACATGTACCTTTCTGTAATTAGGTGTTCGGATTTTTAATACGTGTTGAGGCACAAAGCAGAGAAGATGCAGCAGCTCCCCATTACAACTTACGTCAACCTTAATTAATTGCTTTTACATTTTGAGAACTTTTCTAACCTGTGTAACGAGGCTCCTGACACACGTTGTCTTTGTTCTTACGATAAAATGCAAATACTAACAGCATGGAAATCTAACACACGGTAAACAAAGGCTGCCCGCGTTCAGCCCATCAATTCAAATTAAGCAGCAGAAAAGAAGATGGGCGTCCTGGGGGATGTGTAGCGCCGTTTCCAAATATGAGATCTGAGCCCTGATGCCGAGTTACCCTCTGTGAAATCTGTGTAAATATTCATGTTTTCATAGTGACGAGTGAGGCAGGACTCAACGGGTCTCTCGGAGTGAGACCTTATTTATGAACCCTCGCAGAAAAATAGCTGCATGTTGAAATAGAATTATAAAGAAGTTAAAACAATAAGAATGTAAAGATCAGTGAGAAATAAAACAATGATAAAAAGAAAAACTGCATCCACAAGACTCATAATTGGGACACATTTAGATTTAAAAAAACTTCTTTTAACTAAATAAAAACACGACTAATTTATCAGGTTTTTAAATATATTTTTTAAATACTTTAAAGTAGGACTAAAGCATTGGGACACACCTCTTAATCATAGAATTTAGAAGTTCCCATTATCACAGGGGTAGAAATCCATTGGTTTACACAGTTTGAGTAAGGTCCTTTACTGTTTGTGTCTATGAAGATATGACTGGGTGAGTTTAGTGTGGAAGCGTCCTGACATCAACCTGATATAACATAACACCTTTGAGATGAACTAAAATGGTGATTATAAGCTAGGTCCTCTAGTCCAACATCATTATTTGACCTCACCAATGCCCTTCTTGAGGATTAAGGAAATCATGCAGATAACCTTCTTAAAAAAGTGGAAGCTGTTATAGCTGCAAATGGCATTTAACTTACAATATTTTATCTTTCTCTGTGTTCTTGTGGAAGACGGTCACACTTTCTCCCTCTCAGTCCATATCTACCCTGTTTGGCTTCTCGGTCTTGTCTCGTATACGTTGCAGAGACTCTCTAGGCATGGCTCTTCGAAATTATGAAATTGATAGTGCCTCGTTCCATTAAGGACACTGAGGATGAATACCTATCGGGAACTGTGATTAAGGGTATTCTGCTAAATGGATTAGGTGTTGACTAGTATATCAAGAAATTAAAAAACTTGGGTCAGTTGTTCAACGACCCTAAAAGCTGCCCAATATGATTGGTGTGATGGGCAGAACTGTTGAAACTCAGACTGTGACTATTAATCGCAACATGAAAACCATCTTGGAAAAGCTCTCCGCTTTGCGAACAAGTTTGGAAAATTTGGAGACCAGGAAATCAGAAAGAGATTTGCACTAAGTCATATCTACTTTTCGGCACCCCCGTTATCAGCATTGGCCTTTAGTGGCAAGTTGTTTATAGCAAAACATCCAAAAGAACCTTTGCTATGGATTCCTGGCTACCTACTCTGTTATTCCTAAGAATATTGTTAGATTGTTTTGTTTCCCAGAACAATTGCTATGAAATTCTGCAAACTGAGAAAACAGGCTTTCGGCTTCTCTTCTTCCCTCCCTGATCAACATGCCTTCACTGCTTGACCACCCAGATTAAGCAAGACGGGTCTGTGTGAATGCCATAATAATGGCTGCTAAAACCGGAATGTACACAGAGAACATGGTGCACACTCACTTACACAGACAAACTATGTGGAGGCAGTTGAAATGGGGCAAACCAGAGCATCAAATTTATCTTGAATCCATGTTTTTGGAGAGTGGGAGTAAACCAGAGAACTCCCACAAGGACACGGGGAGAACATGGAAACTCCACCCAGATCGGGATTCGAACCTGGATCCCCAGCACTGAGAGGTGCGTCACCAACCATTATCTATAAAAAATTGAGCCTCTGAAAAACAAGCTTTGGAATTTTGTCACCGCATTGAAAAGCTAAATATGCCTTGAGGGTCATTTGAATGCTTATTATGTAAAAAGATGAAATGTCAGTGTTTAATCCCTCTGATTTTAAAAATATGATCACTGCTGTTTGTATTAGTTTTCATATTTATTAACAAACTGATGTTCAGCACTTGCATCAAAAGAGATTTTTCATCAGTAAATAAAAAGTACTGCGTGGAGGTAAAATACAAACGCAAGCTTCCTCACCTCCCTCTTTTCTATGCAATAGAATGTCGTTTGCATATCTCTACAGACCCCCAGATGTTCATCAGCGTCCTTAATCACATTGACAGCTCACCTCTCTGGTGAAACGACGACATTTATTATAGACGCCGGTGATACATATTGGCTCGCAAAACCTTGTAATCACTTCTGTCTAGGCTTAAGTATCCTTCATGATCTATCGACTTCATACCCAGTCTATAAATTATTCTCAGGTAAGGAAAACAGAGGGTTGCGCTGCACCGACTCATTTCCTCCACCCATCAGATCTGTGCTTCTCTTGGTTGAGTGCGGAACAAATTCTCTAAGGGATTTTAATAAAACAGAAGTCATTCCTTTATCTGAGACAGGCCTTTAAAACAACATTTGAAGGTGAAAATAAACTGGTAAGCTAAAACTGAGAATGACAACAAACATAATATAATATTTTATACAAATAAATGTGCTATTAAGAGTATTAAAGTCCTAAATGCAGTGATTATAAGGTGTGTCCCAATTCTTTTGCCTATACAATGCATTATACAGACCCTTTCTAAAAATTTTGAAGACCATTTCATTTAAAAAGTTAAACTTTCATATATTATAAATTTGGGGCCCACAATTTAAATGATTTTAAGGATTTAAGATTTATTTGTTTATTTTTACATAAATTGGGCTTCCATATCATAAAACCATGAAAAGAAGAATACTGGGTAGAAATCAGCCCAAATTACTTGTCAGTTTTTGCAGATTTTTTTTTTATCATATTAAATCAATCAAGTTATGGTTCTTTCAAAATTATACGTCAATTTTCAATACGTGGATGCTTAGCCTTCTTAGCTATAAACGTTGGTGGCTTAGCCATCCTTTGGAGGGTATCACTGATGGTCTTCCGAGACAATTGAACCAAACTGAGGCAATTTAATGACACCTGGGGAAATCTGTGCAGGAGCTTTGAGTTTAGTAAGATGATTAGTTTGTCACACATAGTGTAAAACATTCATGCCCTGTAAAATTTTAATTTAAATTTCGTTTAAATTGTGGGCCTTGAATCTGCAAAAGTTGAACTTTTTGAATGTATATATATACACTGTATATAAATCCATCCATATGTTATCTTCTGCCTAATGAATGTTTTATGCACTGGGCAGATGCACCTAGAACAGGGCACCAATTGACAGCTGGGCACACACTCACTCACACAGACACACTATAAAGGTGCAGTTCAGAGCAAATGATTCATCTTGAATCCATGTTTTGAATTGTGGGAGGAAACCAGAGAACCCAGAAAAAATCCCACCAAGACAGAGGGAGTACCTGGAAACTCTACCCAGATCAGGTTTTCATCCTGTATCCCCAGCGCTGAGAGGCGAACATGCTAACCACTACACATGGCTTTTAGGTGAATTGGCTGCTTTAAATTTCCCTATATAGTGTGTGTGTGTGTGTGTGTGTGTGTGTGTGTGTGTGTGTGTACATGAGTATGTGCCCAGCGATGGATTGGAACCCTTCCGTGATGCTAGATGCTAGGATTAAATGAAAGATAATGATGAGATGAGAAAAATGGAACACCACCCGTATTGCATGGAAACCCTTTGGCAGATAGTGGTCCTGTTTTTGGACTCTTTACTGATTTGGCCATGATGAGTGAAAAAGCTCCCGGCCCATCACTCACTGTGTTCCTAAAGTGGCACCACGGTATCTCTGTAGTCACTAAAATAAAAGCTTAACTCCACTGATGATGACTAATTCACATTTATATTTTATACCAGGCAATAATAAGGGATGCTAGACAGATATTGAGACATATGACAGCCCTATCCACTTACCCAAGATCCAATTTGTTTTGTGTGTTGATCAGATCTTATTAGAAACCAAAATGTTGGCTAATAAAAGAAGCAGAATGAGCGCTTGCATGAAACCGACTTTGTCATGAGTGCAGCATCACAAGTGTTTTTGTGATTTTTTTAAAATAAAGGATACAAAATCTCACAAAAAGTCAAAGTAATCAACACATACTTTGCTTTCTCCTACCAACCATCTTACATTTATCTGGTGTCACTGTATACAGTTACTAGCCTTTAACTGTTGTATGCCCAGGTGGTGAGCATTTTTACAGCACGTTTCATTAAAGTCACTCACTGGTTCGCTTATTTGGTGAGTTAACTTACTTTATTTCAGTCTTCATTAAGTTGAAAACAAGGATCTGCTGCAGAATTTGACACATTTAGTCAGATGTCCTATTTCCTGTTGACGTGCAACTCATAGCATTCCTTACAGCATTAGCTTCACGTTAGCCACCCAGCATCTTTCTCTTCACTCTACCCATGCGCCAGTCCCTGTATGCCAAACACCTCGTGTCATCCCCTCCACTGTACCCATTCGCCAATCCCTATATGCCACTTGCCTCATGTTATCCTCTCCACTCTACCCATGCGCCAATCACTATAGCAATGAAACACATCAAGTGCCTTATATTATAGATATATAGTATAAAGTAGTTAAAACTAAAAGGTTTAATTACTTCCAGAAACAGTACCATGCTGCTTCTACTTTGTTTCAGTATTAATGATTTCATTATGTCATACCCATACCAATATACACCAATACAAAAACAAACCTGAGACAATTAATCTGATAACTGTCTCATCTCCGGCGTCACGGTAGTTTAGTGGTGTTCTGATCCCAACCAAGTTGGGATACTTGTAAGTCACTTTGGATAAAAGTAGCCGCTAAATAACTTAATGTTAATGTAATTGATCCTAAATCCATGTTTTTGGACTGTGGGAGGAAATGGGAGGACCCGGAGAAACCCATACAGACATGGGGAGAACATGGAAACTACCCAAATTGGTATGTGAACCTGAGAGGCGGACGTGCTAATCACAATACCCCAGGTATTTTTGATAGATATTCTTTAACAGCAATCTGTAACTCATGAGCATAAAATGAGTTTTACTCTAGAAATGATGAGCGAGTGATGCTGCTTCCATACTGATGCTACCACATTCATAATCTAAGGTCATCTTATGATGTCATATATAACATATCAGTCAAATGAACCAGAGCAGGTGTTTTACTTAAGTAGGATCATAAAGAATCTAAATGAAGGATATAAAACCTTTTTTCTTCAATAGAAAGATGCAAACCCATCAGCAGTACCTTATTGTGCTGTAGCAAGTCACTTTTCTTCAATATACATTTTGAAAAAGTTATATAAAGTGATAAAATTATATATTCTGCCTACTGTACTTACACACAGAGAAATTTGTACCCATCCATGCAGTTGAACACACACACACACACACACACACACACACACGGAAGGTGAGCACATGTGCTCGGAGTGGTAGGCAGCCCTGTACAGGGTGCCCAGGGCACTTCAGCCATAATGCGTGGATCGAACCGGGGACCTACAGGCTGGTTCCTTTCACCACAAGCCTATGACTGTCCCACACAAAGAGTGGATGTCCCACATGTTTCTTATATGTGGACTTGTTTCTTGCACTACTGTAACCTTCAGTATAAGACAGGTCAGCATGACTGAAGACATCTATACATGCATGCCTGAATTAAGAATATAGTGTGTATGTGTGTGTGTGTGTGTGTGTGGTCACAGTACACCTACCTCCTGGTGTTTCCAGTAATCAATACAGGGCTGAAATCACCTGCCTGTTTTGTCCCGTCATCAATAATAAATCATGTCCCCCTCATTCTGTTCTTCCACTTCACTGACTCTCTCTCTCTTTCGTTCGCCCTCTTTCTTTCTCTAATCAATAATTCAGGTAACCTCTTCCTGGAACATATGGCATCAGGGTGACAGTGTTCAGGTTACCTTCTTCCCCCTTCTCTTATCACAAAAGACAGCAAGGGGAAAAGCAACTTTTTTCTTGTCTGCCAAGTGCTGACTTTTGTTTGCCGGCTTGTTAGCTTTAATGACGGTGCGAGTCCGAGTGCTTATAACAGCCAGTCAGTAATTTACACTGTTAGTCGACACGATGGTTATCACTGAGCGGTCTCACTCCAGTATACCCCCTCCCCCCCACTCAGCACTCACAAAGACATTGCAACTACATTTACACAATAAATTAGTTATTATTGAATACTGCAAGCTGCAATTTCACTTTCTTTTAGTTTTAAACTGAGCAACAAATTAGAAACATCAACAGTGACAAGAAGACAATCAACAAACTTTAAAACAAACTAAAATCTTCACTGCCTTTTTTGTTGCAAAACTTTATAAAAAACAAATATTAAGACTTGGCATTAATAAAAGTACAAAAAAAGTGCATAACAATAAGTGCATAAGTCTGTCATTTAAATAAATATAAAATATAATCGACATTGTATATTAGCAAATTTTTAAATTAATATAACAATGTCCTAAATAAAATAGTGTGGTTTTATATGTATTTATACTTTTATTGACTAAAAGCCTCTAATTTATTATTAATTTATTGTAATTTAAAACTAATTGATTAAAAAATGCTTGTCTATAAATTTCTTTATTTTATTTTATTATTTTTTTTGCATTTT
>JAOUQT010000042.1:2011059-2021156 GCA_025769995.1 Xyliphius kryptos | reverse complement strand
ATTTTTTTCCTAATATTTATTTATTTTTTTCCTTATAAACAAATAATTAAAGGGGTCATTAGATCTATGAAGGCCACGTTTTCACCCAAAATATTGAATAAAGTAATTAAACTATGCATTAAAATGTGCATATGCTTGTAATTAGTGGAGAACATAACATGATCAATAACTATTGTTACCATCATTGACTGTGATTACTTAATGCTTTCTATTCATATATTTGTTTGTACACAGCCTTTATTTTACATCTACATTATAAATGAATTTATCAGAAGCCCCTCATTAATTTGATGATGATACAGAACCCTATTTTAAGCCAGTTTTATCTGAAATTTTCCCCTGAATTCAAGTCTGGTTTTAATACTAAGCTTTTGATGTAAATGAATCAGGATGTAATGAAATACAGAACTTTGTAACCCTTAGGATTCTGATGCTGATGTGTAACATATCAAGGCTCATGTGGGCACTGGTCTCAGTGGACACCCATCTCTCGCGGGCTTTTGGCTCAAAGTGTTCTCCATATGGGAGTCGCAGCAAGAGTCCATCCACGTTGAAGGATGGCACCTCTCAAACTCACTGTGACCCACTGAGCCCCTGATTGATCCAACTGCTGCCACCACACTGCAAACTTTCATCCTTGTATAAATGTTGATTTAAGAGTTACAGAGCTGCACCTATTGTCTTATATAAAATATAATATAAAATAGTAATATAAAATATTACTATTTTAAAGAAAAAAAGACAAAAATCTTTACCGGAAGTTATAATATTTTTAATACACAGTTGATGTGTACATACTTAATGTTTTTGTCCAAACTAATATTTTACAATATATATTTTATTTCAGTTAAGAACATTTTAGCAAAATAAAAATTGTATTTAAACCTTTTCTAGAGAATGAGAACATTTTAGAAAGTCAGGGTATCATTTCATTTAAACAATTGTCTAATCATAAAAAACATATAAAACTTATTTACAAGCTACTATTTGTAAGTGAAAACTGAAAGAAAATGTTTTATTATTAACAATAATAATTATTGACCATTAATGGCAAACATTTACTATTTTTATCTTAAACTATATTTGAAACTTATATCTATTTTCTTATACACTTTATTCATGTTTTATAGTTTTATATATGTATATACATCTATATTTTTAAATTTTTTTAAAGTTATGTATTGTTCTTAATTGTTTTAAGAATCATTACATGTCTTTACGTCATCAAAGATCCAGATTTTTACTGTAATCTAAACTGGTATTTCATGTAAACATAAACTATATAGAAAATTTTTATAGACAATTAATTATTTTAAATAATAAAACAGTTTTCTAACAAATCCACAACTTTCCCTAACACAGAGCAACTGGTTTCCACTTGCCGAAGACTCATTGCCACTGTGATGTAAGAAATTAATCAAAAATAATCCCTGATTGCTCATCTTTATCCGATTAGGTTAAGAGGGAAATAAAACCAACTTATGAAACCAAATCCCTTTAACTTCATTTATTTACTCTCCCCTTCTGCTCCTCTTTGGCTAATTCTAATGAAGAGGCCTCGGATGACTTCATTTGGCTCACTCTTAATTGGGTTTGATGCTGGGTATTTGGCCCGTGTTTTCTTTTTCCGCACCCCCCTCATTAGCCCAAACTTTAATTAGATCTGGCATCCGCCTCAATGTGATAAATGCCTGTGTGATGAATGAAAATGCAAATGCAGTGTGCAAAGTTTCGGCCCCCGCCACCCCGGGGTCCAATATCATTAACACTGCCCTGCTGTCAAATTTATCATTGTCAATATTGGATGCCATGGACAGTGCTGAAAAAGAGGTTAGTGTCCGAAACCTCTGGATGAAAATTTAATGGTTTAAACTTCTAAACTGAATGTATAGAAATTATGAAAAAAAAAATAAAATTAAAAGAAAGAACCCACTAGTCTTTGGTCACATGATCAAAAAGTTCTACTATCATACAACAAAAACATTTTGAGACTCTACGGTTTTCACAGAAAATAATTTATGATGGTAAAACTCTACAATCTAGAAGTTTTAATGATGTGATGTAGGAACATTTGTTCTGACAATGACGTAAACTTTAAATGTAACATTTCATTACAGAATTGTGTAGAATATGAGGTTGAGAATATTTCTAACAATAACTTCTTAGCGTATCTGAGTATGATACGCTGAGCCTGTGTGTCATTCTAAAGATAAATCAATATGATAAAGTGAACCCTGCAGCAGGCCCTTCACAGCATCACTTACATAAACTAACAGTTAACTTAAAAGTAAACCGACAACCTTAAAAGAAAATGAGTGTTTGCTAAATATTTTTTTTTTACTATTTGAAAACTTCCTGAACAATCAACAAATGTACACACACCGAACCCTATCAATTGTCTCGCGTAGTGGATGGATCACGTTTTGGCAGCAAGATCGCAAAGTAACTATCCAGCAACGTCTGGAAAGAAATGTCACCATTAAATGCTAAAGCCACAAAAAAAAAATAGCTCTTACAAAAGGATAAAGATCCTAAGGCTCTATAAAGATCCACTAAAAATTACCTGACGAGGCACAAACCATAAAACATTTAAACATTTATGTATAGACTTTAAATTAACCATGCATGCAAAACAAAAACAACAACTATGGCAGTTTGTTCAAAGAACAGCTGAATAAAAGAACGCTTTCGGATGCTATGCATTAAATAAATAGAAAACTAATTGCTCAAATACTATGTGTGTATGTGTGTGTGTGTGTGTGTGTGGGGGGGGGGGGGGTGTTATCTATATAAATAAAAATGTAAATGTTTTTTAATACCTTAAATCTTCGAAAGTTCTTGACCGATTGTTTTGAAATTCTGACAGAACGTTGCAATATTGATTTTATATACTTTATTTTCATTTTGATTACTTATTTAGTGTTTAAATAATCTAAGTGTGCGTCATCTCATTTAGCGACTGTCGCATGGGTACAGGGAGGGAAGGACATAAGGCGCTTGGCATTTAGCGATTGGAATACTTGTAGAGTGGAGGGGAAGATGAGAGACACTTGGCGTACAGCAAATGGCGCACATGTAGAGTGGAACGGGAAGACGCGAGGCGACTGCCACATGGGTGCAGTGGAGGGGTGGAGAGGAGGACGCAAGGCAACTAGCGTTTAGTGATTGAGCACGGGTAGAGAGGATGGGAAGACGCGAGGCACTTGAAGTTCAGCGAATGCCGCTTGGTGTGAGTCATCTCTATAGCAACTGCCATATTGGCACAGTGGAGAGGAGGACATGAGGTACATAGCATTTAGCGATTGCACACGGGCAGAGTGGAGGGGGAGACACTGGGCGGCTAATGTGAAGCTAATGCTGTAAGGCATGCTATGAGTTGCACATAAACAGCAAAGAGGACATCTGACTGAACGTGTTTGATCCCGCTGTGCCAGTTTACTTCATGAAAACTTCAATGAATACGAAATTAAAAAAAAAAAGTTGTCTTGCCAAATAAGAACTTAAATAAGATGTGCTTTAAAAATACTTGCCAACCTGGCGTAAAACGTGCAATGGCTATTTTACATATATAAACTCAAAAAAAACATCACTTATTCAAAAACTATTGCCTTTCAACTTTTACGTTGTTATCAAGTTCAACATATTAGAAACGTGCGCTTTCTCTTTTTTTTCTAAAACTAGACTTCTTTCCATTTAACTAGATGAGCAACGCGTGGCTGAGCACAGCTAGTAAAGTTTAAGTGTGATTGTTTGTATACGTGTAAGGCCACGCTGCATGTCCTCTCATTACCCGCGTTAGTTTTAACCTTGCTACGTTAGGCCACTGCCACAACAACAAGGACAAATGTCATGCGTCTGACAGCTTCTTTTCTTTTTCCCCCACTAAATTATTTACAGCTCAGTGTCCGACAAAGCTGCACTGCTCTAATGTCGTGTAAGATAAACCGCTGTCACACTTGCAAGCTTTTTCTTAGTTGGCCAAATTGAACACTGGGCAACGTCTAAAACAACCAAACGACGCTTATTATGAGGTTAAAGTTCCTTGAGGCGTGAGGACAATGCTACGAATATCAGATATCTAATTTAATATGAAACACTGATGCTGAAACATCATTACTGAGGTTATTCATTTATTCATTACTGAGGTTCACATTTACATCGTGAATAAATAGAGATAAAAATCGCAAATTAATGTAAATAGACGAAGATATGTAAACAGCATCTAAGCAACCATGGCTCTACATTAGGTTGCCGTTGCTATAAATTAACTCCCGAAAGGCAGGTTTGAGGTTTTTAGCACTTTAACCAAAAAAAAAAAAAAAAAAAGTTTTATGTTACACTACAGGATTTTTAGATCCCAGCATTGTGGCTGACCAAGATCATCCCTTCATTCCTAGCAGCTTTCAACTCTATCACAAAATTATATGTTTAAGCAGACAATGCACTTTTAAGAATTAATGTCACCAGATTTAATAAGTCACCTAAACTTATAGTGCCTTTATGTAGTTTAGGATAACTGGAATCATGTCAGTACCTTCATCAAATTCGTAGCAATTGCAAAATTCTAGGCAGTTTTTTCTGCAGAATCATTTTAATATTCACGCCATGATGAACTACTGCTGTCCTAAAGGCCAAAGAAGATGCAACACTCTAATAAAGTGGCTATTTAGTAGGCTTTAAGAGTCAAGAAAATGAAACGCATCTCACCTGAATAATAAAAAACCCTAATTTTACTCTGATAAATAAACAGTATTTATTGAACAAAAGCAGGTGTTTCTGTTTCTGCACAGATTAAAGCCTCCTGAACTGCTCCCACAATTATACAGTTTGTATTTAAATAAGGGGCAGTGGGTTACCACTGCTGCGGGGGAGACATTTTTAGTGAATGTAATGAGAGTGTTTAATATCCGATCTCCCGCTGTGCTATTGTATGCGTGGCCTTGTTGGAAAAGGTTTCTAAACATGGAGGAACATGTAGCCACTGATGACTCCGCTCACTGCTGGTTAGCGGCTCCCTACGCAATTACTGAGGCCAGCTGGTACCTCGACTCGCCCCGGTTTAATCATTGCCCCAAGATGCAGGAGGGAAAATGTACCACAATAGCAAATGGCTATCCCGTCCGTTTGGACCTTTTAATGTGTGCATGATCCTTTTAACGACAATACAAATAAACAGAAAAAAAGGAACTGCTAAGTGTTTAACACTTTGTTTCTCAAACATGATGCAGGTACGTTTTTATAAAGGGAGTACTTTTTATATTTTGATAATATTTTTTAAAGCTGAGGCCGCAGAAAGACATTTCTAACGCTGGTTTGAAAGAAATCCTGTTGATTTTAACTGAGGAATACATTTACATATACAACACATTTAGCAGATGCTTTTATTTAAAGCGATTTACAAATGAGGGAACACCACAAGTCAGCAGGAGAAACCAGCACTGTAGTATCATCAAACCTGAACGTTATCTGATGTTGCTCCCCCCTCTTTTGATATGTATGTATCTATTTTTTGCTTGTAGAAACAATGTGTTTTGAGAGGTTTCTTAAAAATGCCGAGTGACTCAGCCTTACAGACAGTGTTGGGAAGATGGTCGTCCAATTTAGCAGTGGTGAACGACATGGAGAGAGAATTAGAATCTGTTGAATCACATGTTGAATCACTAGGCGACATTCATCACTAGAGGGCAGTGAACGAGTCTGAGTGTATTTCCTAAAGATGAATTAAAGGTAAGAAGGACTCAGAGATTGTCCTGTAGGTCCGCGTCAGCAACTAGTTCTGAATGCAGCAGCTACAAGTAGCCAATGGCGAAAGAGGAGGAATGGAGTGACATAAGTTTGCTTGGGCTGGTTAAACACAAGGATTCAAGGTTGGACTGCAGAGTTTTGAACCAGCTGTAGTTTGATTGTGAAAGCTGGAAGACCGGCAAGTAAAGCATTGCAATAGTCGGGCCGGGATAGGATGAGGGCTTGGACCAGCAGCTGAGTAGCCTGTTCAGTTAAGAAAGGTCTGATCTTCCTGATGTTGTACCGAATTAATCTGCAGGAACAGCCAGTTTTAGTGACTAGTTTACATTTGGCCTGGTTTTATTAACTATGTAAAGGCATGTAAACATTTTCAGGTAAGTTTTTTTTGTAATTTGTGTAGGACATTATAGTACCACACTCCACTCTAAGATGGCTCTACCCTGGTAGGCACAATGGCCATAGCGGCTGAACTGGAGCCCCCATATGTCTCAAACCTGTCAGCACAGAGAGCATGGGTCCATTCTCTTCGAAGTAGTTTCTGTTGTAGGGGCACCCGGCCTCTAAAGTTGTGTTTGCATTATGCATTATGTAGCGGGGTGGCACGTCCCCAAGGTATTTATAATCTGATTTTTTTTTATTCATCCATATCTTCAGCTAAATCCTATATTAGGGTTCGCGGAGGGGTTCCCCAAGCTGCTCCAGGGGAGAATATTTCGGCCGCTGTGCAAGTACCCCCAGGATATGGCGCCAATCTATTACTGGGCACACACTCACTCTGTATGGGGCAATTTAGACCAGCCAATTTACCTTGAATTAATGTTTTTGGACCATGGAAGGAAACCGGAGAACCTGGAAAAATCCCACACAGACACGGAGAGAACATGGAGACTCCAATTATATTGGGATTCTAACCTGGATCCCCAGCCCTGAGAGGCAAAAGTGCTAACCACCAAGCCACGGTGCTGCCCACTGCTTTTTTAGGATTAGTTTAATAAACTTTGTTATTTTATTTGGCTACCTGTTGTTTTCTTATCTCACGTTATTCCACGAAGCCAAACATGCTGTCCCTGGACAATGTTGGTCTAATTCTACTGTTTATGTTGAATAAGGATTTATATTGTGCTGCGATTTATAAACTTTGTTAATTATTATCCTTTAAAGTGTTGATAGCCACTTAAATTGCTTATGAATTCTAAATAAAATTTAAAAGAATCAATTTGGTTAGACATCGTAGGTTTATAATTAACCTCCATCATTATATGATCTTCATGGATTCACGACATCATGTAAACTGATCAATGATTAGCAGAACTACAGACTTGTCATTCCCTTGCTGGTCAGTCGGTACTTGTCCTTTCACAGCCAGACAGTGAGCTCATCTAATAAGGTCTTGTTTGTAACCAATCTTCCTATTAAGTTTTCATCAGATCAAAAGTTCAGTGGCCATTGTTGCTTTGTCACGTCAAGTCGTGGAGCCATACTTAGAGGCTAAGTCTAAATTGGAGAGCGTAGGTGCCGCTTATAAATTATTTCAGCCATGCTACTCTGCTTACTAGGACAAGGTCAACTCAGTGACTACAGCGAGAGCAGGGTGTCATTATCACCGTAACCCAATCACCGGCCAGTCCTGGGTATCCGGGATCTACACAAGACAGACAAGTGGCTTAGATGATGTGCCCTTTTAATTGTACTTTCACAAATAGTAGAATTTTCTAACTTTTCAATAACTTCACTTGCAAACAAACTGATTTATTTTGCCTACTGTGTTTACATGCAGAGGATCCACATTTAGTCCATCCGTGCACTGAACCACACACATATACACACACTGAATGAAATAAGCATGCCAAGGAGCAACTGGGGTTAGGTCCCTTACCCATGGGCATTTCAGCCATAGTACTAGGTGGGTCTGGGAATCAAAATGGGGACATTCAGCTCACAAGATTGGCTCCTTCACCACAAGCTAGTGCATTATTTGAATATTTTTTTGAATAAATATAAATGTATGACATCACCTGTATGATTAGCTTCTACAATTTTAAGTTTATTTATTATTCTAGTAATTTTTATGTGGTGCATTGTCTTAAAGCAGCTTGTTCCTCTACACCTTAAAATCCACAAATCAAACCAAAGCAACAGTGGCGGGGAAAATTTTTTTTGAATTTTTTAGTCTTTTTTTTTTTTTTAGAAAGAAAGAAAGAAAGCCAGTGAAGAGTGGGGTAGTGAGGGACCCATCCTCCGGAGCAGCCAGGATGTGTTAACAGTAATGCTGCCAAATGCCCAAGGTTGCATTTTGTTCCTTTATTGCTCTACTTAAAATGTTATTAAAAAGTCTTAAATGAAAAACCTCAAATAAAAGAATATCAAGACCTACACGTCATGTTGATGTTTAAATTCAGAAGTGAGAAAAAAATTAAAATAATAAAATATTTAGTGCACATTTAACCCATCCGTGCAGTGAAACACACACATACTGTATACACACACAGAGTGAAGTGAGCACATCATCCATAGAACTTGTTGGCACCGGGGGAAAAAAACATTTAACAACACCGATGACCAAACTGTATTAAATCCTGCAGAATGCTAAATATTCATGCTCTTACAGCTGTTCCTATTAGGGGTCACCCCAGTGGATTAGTATTTTTTATCTCGCCCTACCTGGAATATCTTCCTCCATCACCCAACCACCTGCATTTCTTTCCTCATCTCATCCATTAACATTTCCTTCTCCAGCTACCTGGTGGCTCTATCCTCAGCATCCTTAAGCCAGAATAAATCTCATCCCTCTTTTGCACTCCTTGCCTCCCTAAATTTTTTTATTTTTTCTCCAAAATGTCCTATTAATACTGCCTGCGCTTTTTGAAATGACCCACCAATTGCCTAACTAACATGTTCACCCTCAATTACTAGTTTATTTACAGCATCCTAAATATCTTTATTCATTCATCATGTTCCACTTAATTCTACACGAGTGAATAGGGTCGCAGAGGGGGTTTCATTATACCTGTCCAAGGAAGAACATTTCAGGTGCTGAGTACTTACACCGAGGACACTGCACCAATCTATCGCCGTGCACACACTCCCTCACTCAAACACACAATATATAGGGGCAATTTAGAACATCCAATTCACCTTGAATTTTTCTTTTACCAGGAGAACCCGGCGAAATCCCAGACGGACACGAGGAGAATATGAAAACTCATGGGTAGAAAACCCAGATATTCTGATTGCAATTAATCAATAACAGTTAAGAAAACCAGAACAACTGCTAATAGACCACAACAATAAAACGTAGGTAGTGAAAAAAAAAAACTAATTCATTGAAGGTATTTTTTTAAGTTCAGTGATATGTTACATTTTACTTTAGGAAGCAAAGTTGGCACTCAGGCCAACTAAACAGAGAACAAACCAACAGACTTAATATTTCATAAGCACAACTTTCCGTGGCCCTCTGAGGCAGCACTGTATCCTAAGGTCATTCAGCCTGCGGCTAAATGCTAGCAGCTAGCATTTGGCCCACTCAGCCCATTTGGTAATGGCTTCCTGTCTGGAAAGGCAGCCTAAATGTGAAGCAGCGGCTACAGATGTTAAAGGCGTGTTGACAAGTCTGCAGTGTCAGAATGCACTAGAGGGAACAAACGCAAGGTTGCAGTTGTTTTGAGGAAAGACTCGAAAGGTTGAGCTTGTAGACTCTGTGTAGTACAAGATCAGAATCACAGGGGAGCTGGTTCATGCCAGTACCACTGCAAAGTGAGGTGCGCTGAGAAAGAGGCAAAGAATTCTGATCCCAGATCAGTGATGCTGTCATTTACACCATACTCAACTTGCACATTAGTTCAGTAGGCTTATGTCATCAGTGAATGTTTTCTCGTATCTGATGTCCCGAGCATTATCTCCAGGAAGAGTTTGCATGTTCTCTTCCTGTACGCCTTTCCTCATAGAGCTCTGGAGAAGTTTCACTGTTGGATGTGAAAATGATTTAAAATCCAGAATTTCTGAGGGACAGCTACACAGACATATACTTCACACAAGAAGGACCTCATCTTTTCTGCCCACTGATCAAGACCAGAAGAATCAATAACCATTTCACCTCCATATTGCCTAATAAATATTACTTTATAATATAAAAGTTTAAAAGCCGTATGATGAGAAATGATGAGATTTCCATGTTACAACCCTTTTGTGCTAAACATACAAATATCCTTTGTTTCTCCAACTAATAAAAAAGTTAAATTAGTTTGTAATGGGTAAAAAAAATCCTCTACAAATGCAAACAACTCAATTACAAACAATTATTTAAGATCTCAACCTCCAACCACCCACCCACACACACACACACACACCCACAC
>JAOUQT010000042.1:1944717-1958338 GCA_025769995.1 Xyliphius kryptos | reverse complement strand
GGGATTTTCTTTGGAATTTTTGATATCTCTATGACTGTAAAGGTTATCCTATATATCTCAAATTTGAAGTTTGTGAGTTGAGCGGAAGTGCCCAATTTAATTAGGACCCATGTTTCAGATTGGGTCCCCTGGTGGGGTCCCCTGGTGGGCCCCCCGGTGGGATTTTGAAAGTGAAAACTGCTTAGGTGCTCCAAGTGTATGGTGGGGAATGACGGTGCCAAGTTTCAATCTTGTAGGTAGTCGGGAAGTGGGAGAATTCGTGACGAGTCTGTCTGTAAGAGTGAGGGCTTTGAATTTTATAGGTATAGATGTGACCCTAATAGTGGAATAAGTGTAAGATAATGGATGGTTGGCTTTATAGATAAAATAAAAAGTTATCTTGAAAAAAAGCTGCTGGCTGATGAAAATGCTATCCTGTCATGTACTGCACACAGACTGCACATGGTCATCAAAGAAGCCACTATATTACTCTAATTAACAGCCCCGTTTCCTAAAGTGCCACCATGTTTCTTCCACAATATATTGCAAAGTTAGGGCATCAACTTATTCCACAAACTGATTGTATAAAAGTCCATAATAAGAAGGTATTTTCTTTGCATTCACAACAGATTTTAATTCTGAAAAGGTTTACAAGATTTTGGACGGTATCTGTGTAAGGACCTCACCACAGTGCTGAGAATCAGCCACCACCCTTATAATACCTGATCTGTCCATGGTCCTGATCATAAGGGAACAGCGAAAAGTGGACTACAAAAGTAAGTAAAAACAAAAACAAAAAAAACAGATTTCATTTGTAGAACTACAACCTCATTCTATACAAGGAGGTAACAGGGACATAAGGTAAGTAAAATTATACTTAATAAGGAACTTTATATGATGAGTTATAAGCAAAGAATGTATTCGTAATGTGATATTTTAATAACACAAATCGTGGAGGTATTACTTGTTATACACATCTTAACTATTCTTCCTGAAAACACAAATTTTATTGCCTATTATTTGTCCAGAAGCGGCAAAATCTCAATTAACAAGCACTAGAGAAAGAGAAAATGTCTGCCAGGAGATAAACAGAATAGTTTAATGATTAGCATGTTTTACTCCGGGTTGATATCATCCAGGCCTTTTCTCTTTTGCTGTGGTAAACATGCTAGTTGTGACGCTGCGGCTAATCTCTGTTTCGCAGCATTGAGCAGGAAATAAAAATGAATAGGAAGCGTTAAGTGAGCGTTTGTGCTCCAGTTTTCCACTGCTGCTTCAAACAGGCTGTGATTTAGCATAGGAAACATAGCTGTCAGGAAATAAATAGAATTTGTTGATTAGCATGTAGCGCTCCGGGGCAGTGTTGTTTCTCTCTCTGTTTTGACTTCATCTTTCACACTGTCTTATTGCTTTGCTGCACTTAATTGCAAACAGGGAGGTCAATTAATTTCGCTCCCTCTCTATCTTTTGCCACACAGCCAAATATAAGCGTCGTTTATCGTTCCTGCTTTGTCTTTTTTGTATTCAAATTCCATGTCACTTCAGACGGATTAATTGAGCGCCTTTGTTGTTAATCTCGGCGGCCCAGAGAGGAGGGAGACTGAGACTCTTCTATCTCTTGCAACGACCAAAGCAAACATAAAATGAGCTTGCTAAATTCCTCATTAGCGGGAAGGCACGTGGTGGGAGAAAGTCGTAGCGCAACTTCACTTTGGGAAACTTTCAATAGCCTTTGTGTAATTGAAACATGCTGCTGCTTTATATAACATGCAAAGGAAGATAGGATTAAAAAGGTAATGTGCCTGAAATGTACTGACTCTCAGTACATTTCGCAGTACATTCATTCTGAAGAGCGATTATTTTCACACAATTTAATTGGTCTTTCCAGGTACACATTCAAAACATAGCATCTACACCAATAGAGGCTCTGCCTCCATCTGTCAATCTGGCACGTATGTAGGCTAGTGTCCTTTATTACAAACAAAGAACACACCTCCTTCATCAAATAAATAAAATATTAAAACAGAGGTAATGTCTTTGCTTGTCATTATTTGGCTCGCTAAAGGAAATGGTATTTCTTGGACATCTGTTCCTGGAAGCGAATGCTCATCAGTGCCAGCGTCCCGGTGGAGGAGAGGTGGAGGATTTGCACTGAGCCGGTTAATGGAAATGATTTGAGGCGTCTCATGAGGGCTGCTGTTGGGAAACCTGGCCTGAAACGAAGCTGCTTATGATAAATACATAAACATGCTGCACATTTACAGATGGCTGAAAGCTGGTCTGGTATTAAGGGACAGTTTGCTGGTTTTAGATGAATATTAACCACATACAGGATCTTCCACCATAATAATGTACCATACAAGAGAGCTAGAGCACCAATGCGAGATTTGATTTAAATGAACGAGTGAATGAACGATTAAATGATTTAAATGAATGAGTTTAGAATAATATTTTTTTTGAAATAAAAATTATAGTAAGGAATTAAATTAATTTAGTTCCTAATTAATCTGACGTTTTTCATCAGAATCTTTATTTCGCCAAATACAAGATGTTCTTGATGATCTTGGTGCAGGTGTTGACGTACATATGAACATATATGAAAAGGAAATACAATATAATATGCAAACGTGGGGTAAATGACAGGGGGAGAGTTAGAGTGGTGGAATGTGAGAACAGTCCTTATTATTTAAACTGATGGCCTGTGAAAAAAGCTATGGAGGTGCCGATTAGTCAGAGTTTTTACAAATCTCACTTAATCTTATTCTCTAACTGCAGTAGTGTACTTTTTCCACTTTGACATCCTTTTGATGCCCAGGAATTTGCAGGACTCCTCTCTGCTGACTCTGCAGCCATGTATAGCCAGTTGGGGCAGTGGAGAGGGTAGAGCTTCAGGTTGTTCACCCCACACCATGACACCAGTCTTGTTATTTCCTGCCTGTATGCGACTCATTGTTATTTGAGATGAGTCCTAGGAGATGAGTCACTACCTTAAAGAATACAGATCACCTGTGACCTCAAGTATGGCCTCATCCAAGACCCCAGGGGATGACACAGGTTGTCAATCTATCACAGGGCAGACACAAACACATAACTATAATATGTTCTTGGACTGCAGGATGAAACCAGAAAAACATGGAAATTCTATACAGAACCTTGGTCATCTGGAAATTGAACCCTGGACCTTTTTACTAAACACTGCTGCAGTGGCATTGAGTTCATTTTGTGCAAGGGAAATAAAAAAAAGAAACATTATTTGTTGCATGCCCTGCGATGGATTGGCGGTCTGTGATGGGTGTATCTGCACAGTGCCCGAAACATTCTCCCCTGGATGGGCATGGGGAACCTCCCACTAACCCTAGAGGATTAGGTGGAAGCCAATAAGATTAAATTATATGTTGCATTTTGTTTCAATTTTTGTTTTTTGGAATACCAAATGATGGGTTTCAATTTAGTTTGGAAACAGAGTGAACAGTTAAGTGTGGTGGAGGAAGATCTACTGTATGTTACTATGGGACACTTCTGCCTCCACAGCAGAACAGGATCAAAGACATACACTCAAATTTAATCTGGTGTACCAAGATGGGTCAATGAGCGTAATTATTCATCTGTGATTCAATTTTGTCGTCAAATTAAATTCAACTGAATCACAGCATCTCCACAGCACAGGTGAAGCTTCCCACCTCCTTTGAATGTTAGCCTCTAACTAATTCAAATAAATTATTTAAAAATGTTACTGCTGTTACAGTAATCAGATTATTAACTAAGATTCAGATCTGCTGTAAAAGAGTAAACAAAAGCCAATAAAGAGTGTCTATGAACAAATCCATAATGGTTACTTTAAAGAAATGTACTGTACACAAAGCTACGGTGGTTAGCATGGACTTCTTGGTGCACTGTGAACTCTGTACAAGGATCAGGTTACTGTTTTAAACAATTACAGATGGCAGAGGTGGAACTGACGGCGGTATCTCAGTGCCTGGAGGAATCTTGACAGGCTTCACAGAGAAATGATTAATTACTGCTGGGCGTCTACGGGCATTTCAATTTCCTCCAGCTTTCAGTGCCATACTGCAGGTGATAGTAATACAGTAGCTCCTGTTACACCACAGAGAGATGACCCCTCCCCCACTTTCCCTCGCTATCCTGTAGCTAATCATTGGAGAAGAGGTCAGCTAAACAAGGCCTAGCATGATACATCGATGTAGCACCTCTACCTGGTGTGAATGCTTAATCTAACCTGGATTATCTCCAGCAGGAAAGAAATTACAATTTGTTTCTTTCCCTCTCCACTGCCATCCTCATCCCAATTTATTATTTGAAGACTTTTATCGGGAGTTTGCTTTCCAAGGCCACTTCATTAATCACGACGGGCTCGTTGCTGGGCCACAGATAGTAGCCGCTTTCCAGTCCTGATGCAAATATGGAAAAAAGCGAGTCTGTTTATCATCAGTCAAAAGGATAATACAGTTTTTTAGATGTTCGGCGGAGGAGATAAACTTCACCTCATTTCGGAATGCGGAGAAAATGTTTATCAAGGCATAGAGGGTTTTATTAAAAATGAAGAAGAAGAACGAGCTGGCATCTGATGCACGCATGACATGGGGATCTGTAATGTATCAAGACACGTCATGTTATCAGGCGGCCTTCAAAATAAAAGTAATTTTAAAGACATCCATCCATACAGAGAGCTAGAGATACATTAAACCTTGTTACAGTTTGGTTTTGTTTGTAAGGGGTAGACAACTAGCTCAAAATTACTGAGAGTCTTTAAAAGGATGGTTATCAAAATGATATTAAACGATTCATTATTAAAATCCACTTGTTTATTATACTGACAAAATATACTGTTGAAAAAATTATTTTCCAATATGTTACATATTTTCAACTCCAGACATGGTTCCTGTCTTTATTTTAGCCATTGTAGTTCAATAACATTAAACGTTTTAAACTTGAATTACTTCAGGATTTCAATGAAAATACCTCACACTCCCACCCTCAACACCACACACCAACACCACACACTGTCGGTTTAGCAAAGTTTTAAAAACGAATAATCCTAAGTTTTTATAAAAAAAGCTACATATCATGTAACAAACTGACATTTAATACACGTTGTAAATAACAATAAAATAAAATTATTATTTAAATCTTTTACATGAGTTTTAATGGGATAAAAATGGTCTCCTTTTCAGATTCCGTCCCAAGCGTTTACACTACTCATCCTTCAGTAAAATTTAATCATTCGTTTTATAGGCACAATATGGCTAATTGATGGCACACCACATGATGGAGATTAGGGGCAGATGATGATGGCGGGTGTAAATATTCGCTGACCCATGAGGAATTGGCAGCCGTATTGGAAACTGGCCTTGAAGAAATTATCTTTAGGAGGTAATCCGGTTTTTATGATCCCTCGCTGGGTCGCCACATGCAGCCTCCCCAATTAAAGCCATCCACCAGCTAACGAGCAGCTTCTGGCCTAGTGCAAGGTTCAAGCTACTTTGCAATTCTTTCATCGTCTATCAAACAGATAATACAATTTAATTTCATCAATATTGTAATAACGGTTCCCCAAATCAAAATCATTCTGTGCCAAAAACCAAAATAAATGACTGACTGATTAAGACACCTGAATACACACAATATATATGAGTTTACTTTATCTGTCCTGCTAATTAACATCACACATGTTCACAGAATCATAGCAATGAGAGAATTTTAAAGAATTTCCATAAATCTTATTAAGATTCAGGGCAGATTCTAAGGTTCATTATGTATTCAGCGTTTAGGATCTAAAGACAATCCGCCATTTAATCTTTAAAAAATGTATTATGGTAAAATCCAGCCTGTAGAGTAATAGAACTGCCTTAGATGTAGAAGCATTGCTGACACACTCAAGTAGTTAATTGGTTTAGATAAATAAAAACCTTTATTGGTATTGGTATTATTTACCATGGTGACTTTAGATGTGATAGAGATTGATGCGCAGATGATGTCACAAATTATTATTGATTTCATAATGTTTTTTTTTTATTCAAATTACTAAGAATAAATCAAATGTCAGATGCTAATAGGATATATTTAACAAAATGTGCAGTGTACGGTGAGAAAGAGTGAGAGAGAAACAGACAGGGAGGGGAATCTTGAGAAAGAGCGGCAGTAAGAAAAGAAAGAGAAAGAGAAAGAGAGGGAAAAAACAGACGAGATTGAGATAGTGGGAAACAGAAAGAAACAGATCATTAATGAAGTGAGAAAGGAATGAAAAAAGAATGAAAAGGAATGAAGGAGCATGGAAGAGAAAAGAGAGAGAAACAGAATGAGAGAGCAAAGTAAGGAGAGAGACTGAAAAAAAGAGACAATGAGATCTCAATTAAAACAACACTTTATTTTACCCAAAAATTAATTCCAATGTGCAGTAAAGTAATGTTAAAAAAAATAATAAAAAAATAGATATCTCCACATTTTAAGGAAAAACTGGTGTGAAGGAGAGCTCGTTATCTATGACAGAGCACAATGCTTTGCCGATGCACCACACTGATTTAAAAGTGTCAAAGTCTTTCATACATTTGTAAAAATGAAAATCTATTAAAATTCTTGTTTTGACGAGTTGACTGAAGGTTCAAATCACATCAGAGTCTGCCATTTGTGCAACTTTGTTCTTTCTGCTAATGTATACTGCCATTTTTCTCTGTCTTAGAATAAAATTCAACAGTTGACACTTAAATATCTGTTTTTTGACATACTTAATACTAAGGATAAAAACCTGTGATGTAAAAATCGCGTTAAGGCACTTTTAAACCAGCACCTAAAATGATCAATAATGGACGTAGTCTAAAACAGTTCAAAAGAGAGAAACAGAAATCAAATATTAGAAAGAAAACAACTGTATAAATGATAAAAAAAAAAAAGATAAAAATACATGAAGAATATGAAAATAGAAAAAGAGAGACAGAGAACAGAAAAAAATGCAAAAAGAATAAGAGTGTGTGTATGTGTGACAGAAAGAGAAGAAGAGACTGAGAGAGAGAGAGGGAGGTCGTCTTCAGAAGGTAATCTGTATTTCTATTGCTGTAATACAACATGACAGGTTTATAAAACTTGCCACTTGTGGTTGAAGGGCTGGAAATTGAGTTGGTCGGCGGTAAGCGATAGCATATTCCCCTTTAAACAATGCCATAATGACGGGATTACTGCCTTAGTGGAATGGAAATAAAAGTTAAATTCCCCTGGTGCAGGACGATCTGCATGCTTCAGTGTGCACATGCTCCTATGGGGATTCCGTCCCACTTTCCCATGAACTCCTCACCATTTAGAAAATCCATTCCCTGTTTTATTCTCTCTCTCTCTCTCTCTCTCTCTCTCTCTCCCTCTGATTCCTTCACTCTCTCTCCCTCTCTCGTGTTCGCTTTCGTTTCGATGAAGGTAATGAGAAGCTAATGAAGCCTGACTTGAGTTTTTTCCTCTGCGCCTGGCTCTGCTGGCGTTCCCAGAGGAACAGGGTAGACTCTGGGTCTCTGTAGAGACTATGCTGATGGATAGGTGAGCGGACGGATGGATGTGAAAGGCCTTGTTTCCTATGTGAAACTGTAAAGCAGAAGAAAAAACAATCTAGAGCAATACAGATAAAGGTAACTGTAAGCCTGTGAAAGTGCACATCTGCACAATATGCTCATGTATTATATAAAAATATTTTATTATACAGTTTTCTGTTAGGACCATAACACTTAGCCACCTTTTAGTGCCTAGTAATAGCCTTTTGTGTTTTGAGGTTTAAGGCGGCTTATCATCGGCACCACCGCATTTTATCAGTTATTTTACTTCGCATGATGCCATTTCATGTGTCATAACTGTACTTATCGACGTCACACGCCAAGATCAACACATCAATGATTTATTCATTCATTCAATCCTCCGCTTAATCATCTATTAGGGGCGCGGTGGGGTTCCCCACGCCCATCCAGGGGAGAACGTCTTGGGCGCAGGGCAAATACACCCAGGACAGGACAATCAATCTATCACACACTCACACAGCCACACATACAACTGCACACTATTTGGGCCAATTTAGAGCATTCAGTTTACCTTGAATCCATGTTTTTGGAATGTGGGAGGAAACCAGAGAACCCGAAGGAAACCACGCAGTCACGCTGAGAACGTGGAAACTCCGCCCAGATCAGGATTTGAATAGGTAATCCTCAGTGATGAGAGGCGAGTGTGCTACCCACTAAGCCACCGTGCCTCCCACACATCAGTGATGTATTATTTTAAAAAGGTTTTTCCATTTCCATTTCCTGTGGATTTTACTACTGTTTTTTCCTCAAGTGTGTATTTTGTCCTCCATTAAGTAGAATTCTTATTTTTGTTTTCCTTAAAAACTTTTGCAAGTATTTAATTTTATTCTTTATTTAAACAGATAAACTTGATTATGAAGATTTTTTTTCCCTCACCTACATACCGTAGCGCGCTACGTGTTACTATTGCTGTATGTTTTATAGAGATGTTTTTAATTACTTTACATCAGGTCAGTTTGCAGACACTTTTATGCAAGGCAATTTGCAGGTAACTGAACCTAATTAAAGCAGACATAGTGAAATTCTCAGAGGTCCCAATACTGACCCTTGTGCAACATCATGTTTAGTTAAATGCAGCCGTAACTACTGACTTGTGTTGCTCTCCCAATTGTAAGTGGCATTGGATAAAAGTGTCTCCAAAATGACAATGTAAATGTAAAGTTCCTAATTTGGTTTCTCTAAATAATATTTAATTTTATGTGACCTCATTTATTGATCAATACTTAAGCATCAATGTTGAAGCAGCATGTTACAATGAGAGTTCATCGTAAATACATTTTATTAGCATAATTATTTGAGGGGTTTCAAAATGACTACTGTAAAGAAGATTTAAAAACATGAATATCAACACAAATCTGTTTTCAATGACCTTCAAAAAAGATTAAACTTTAAAACACCTCCAAACTTTTTTGAGAATAAAGTGACTATTAGGTGAAACTGCACCAGGGGAAGAAATCCAGACATCGTCTAAGTCAACCGCTCAAAAACACAGGGTTTTCGTACAACACTCCTGGGTTAAGGTCCTTGTTTAAGGAGCCACCTTGTTGACTTCAGTGGACGTGCAATTTGCAACCACTAAGCTGCCACATCCCTCCAACATAATCATTACCTTGGACATTATGATACACTGTTCTTTGCTTTCCAGATGTCCATTTCTCTTTTATATCAAAGCTCCCTATTGGTTCTAATTACACTTTATGCCACCGTTTTCTAAGGGTTCTTTTTGGTTTTTATGAAATGTCTTTTTCAGGTGCATTTTTAAGTTTTTCTCTGCCTCCGTGACATTACTTTTCAAGTTTGTAGATTTTCTTAGACATTTAAAAGTTCCCAAGCACTGTAGGGACCTTATTTGATTTTCAATTGTGACTTGCCTTAATCAAATGTTTTTTCAATATACTGCTAATGCCTTTTATTTGAAATTTTGATATTTATTCATTTTGACTGGCCTCCTATTGAAGCCTATTGTTCCATTGTTTAATTATCTTCTTATTATTCCATATAAGTGTTATGCATCTAAAGTCATCTAAACTAAAAAGTGTTATTCTGTATGTGCTGTCCTAAAACTGTGGGCATCACACCCCTCACTTCTCAGACCCTTTAAGCAGAAAAAGAAACAATCTGCCCTCTCAAACTAAAGCACTTGACCTTTGTTCTTCTTCGCCTAGTCTCTCCAAAGCCGCGTCCTTGGTATAGATGACAAAACGGCGCTTTTAGCCATGTTTAATGAAGTCACGCCAGATAATAAGCTCCACTTCTGAGACCACAGCCCAGGATTAACATTTTTGTAGCCGGGTTTTGTGCACAGGCACCAGCGTCGGATCATTAGCGTAATTTAATCCAGGAATGGTCTTTCTTTCCCAGACAAGGGACCTCGGGGGCTCTCAAAAGCATTTTCACTGGCAGGCTCGTCAACAATTGATCATCTTCAGTGTTGTTCTAATCTGAAATTAATTTGCACTAGAATCCATCTTTCTTCCCGGATCAATTTGAGAACAGCCGTAATTACGCCGCCCGTCATGAAACCCAGACGAGACACTGATATGATATTTTAATCCCTCAGATACTTAAGTCTTTTTTTCACCCTCCTCCTGACATACCTTCTAAAGTAATAAAACAAAACACAACCACTGCTTGGACTGAAAGGTCTGTTTGCCTTAGGGGTACAAGGAGGTTTCACTTACTCTCTCATCAGGTCTTAAATTCATTCAGAGATGTTACATAAGTGACAGTGCTGCATCCATGGCTGAAAATTGTCTCTCTATCATCTTATGGTTTGAATCGGGATTAAATACTACAGAAAGGTGGGTTTAATATTGTAGTAGATATGAACTTGTGTCAAAGGCAAACAAACATTAACTGTGAATGTGTTGAACGTTTATGAATTGTGGATGTGTTTGTAATATGGATTGTGTGGTTGTGTTTGTTCTGCTTTTTATGTTAAGTAACTAGGAGACGGGACACTAAGCTAAAATATGTCACACAATACATTCAGAACTAGTATGTTTGGGGCATAAAAGTAGCAGTTTCCATCTTGCAATGTTCCTGACAAAAGGTCTGAAAGCCTTCTGGCAGGACGTCCAACACATTTCGCCTCACAGATACTAACAGGACCTGTGTAAGAAAAAGTCTGCTTTGTAACCTTAAGGTCCCCATTATTCTACAGAGGCATGAAAGGAAATAAAACCACAAATAAAAGTTACTTTGTTTGTGTATCACAGAAGACGCAAACGGCCTGGGCCTGACTTTTTGCCGTCCGGTCATATGACTGAGATCAAAGGGGGTTGCTGGAGAATAAATGGGATGAGTGAAATAGAAGCTGGTCTCTTGGTTTTGGGTCTGGGTGAGTGATGAGAAGGGCTTTCAAATCTCCATACAAAGCAGTTGGGTATGTTATCATTTTAACACGTTGTATCGTTAAGCTTTATCACTACCTTTTGATTGTAATTAACTTTTTATTCCTTAAACCAGAAGTCCTTTCAGTTATAGAAACTGAAAGTTGATCTATCTCCCGTTAAGAAGCAAAAGAGTGTAAGATCGTCCTCTGAGGGAATTCATAAATAAGGTAAGTAATCCACACGGCGATCGGATAACTTGAACACGTTTAAATACGTGACCTCTGTTTGTATATCTGTACTCGTATTAAAAGCCGCTGACGAATTTAATAATTTCACATGCTTATAAAAAAAAACTGAGATAGATACAAACTTAAACAGCTTTTAATTCACTAGTTACCTTTAGGATGAAGGCTTTACACAATAAATTAAATACTGGGTTTGTAAATATAACGTGTCAGCATCTCAGGTTTATAAAAATGTTTAGTCATATGCTTACACTTCAGTTTACAATTGTTAAGAGTTTCACCAAGTAGTCACTTTACTCAAAAAACTTTTATAGTGTTTTTGATTAAAAAAATGTTTAAATAATCCAAAAAAGCAACAGGAAATAGAAATAAATCAGAGGTGTATTCATGTTTTTTTATCTTCTTTACTCGTAATCATCTTGAAACCCCTCAAATTGATCTGTGTGTGAATTGAGCTCCACCTCCGGCAGCTACAGAAGTAACAACAAGGGCTATTACTAGCATCTCTGCTATTTTTACTATGTATGCTTTAATTTTAATTACTTTCTAAAATTAAATTAGTTTTTTACATCCAGCCCATTTAACTTCCATATATATGAGATAGAGGTCATCTCGTGTATGTGCTTATTTAATTTTATTTTTTTGTAAGATATTTGTAAAAGGTGTTCAGGCTATTTACATTTCTCTAAATTGAACTACTCTAAACATGTCATTGGATATTTTACAAACCAAATTCCAAAAAATATGGACACTAAAAATTGTGAATAAAACTGAATGCAATGATGTGAAGATGGCGAATCTCTATATATCTTATTGGTAATAGAACATAGGTGACAGATCAAAAGTTTAATCTGAGTAAATGTGACATTTTAAAGGAGAGATATGTTGATTCAAAAATTCACAGTGTCAACAAATTCCAAAAAAGTTGGGACAAGTAGCAAGCAGTGGCTGGAAAAGGGAGATTGGGCATATAATGAACATCTGGAAGACCAATTAACACTAATTAGGTCAACTGACAACATGATTGGGTATAAAAAAAGATCTTTTCAGTGTCAGTGTCTCTTTGAAACCAAGGAGGTAAGAGGATCACCAATTCCACCATTGTTCCACCAGTGTTGTGCAGCAATACCAGAATGGCGTTACCCAGCATGAAATAGCAAAGACTTTTAAGTTATCACCATCAATCATGCAGAACACCCTCAAAAGATTCAGAGAATCTCGAACAATTGATGTGCGTAAGGTTCAAGGCCGTAAAAACTCTCCTGGATGCTTGTGATCTCCGAGACAGAATGGGTTCAAGAATACTTCCAGAAAGCATTGTCAGTGAACACAATCCATCGTGACAAACAACCCTTGGCAGCTGAAACTCTACAGTGCAAGGAAGAAGCCAATTCTAAGCAAACTCCACAAGCTAAGACGTTTGCACTGGGCCAGGGGTCTTTTAAAATAGAGTGCGGCAATGGAACTATGGAACTCTAGGACGCCATGTCATCATGACCATCATGCTCCGATCTAGACGTCATCTATTTGGTGCATCATAAAGAGGAAAGTGCAACAAAGAAGGCCCAAGATCAAACAGTTAGAGACCTGTATTAGACATGAATGAGAGAGCATTCCTATTTCTAAACTTGAGAAACTGGTTTCTTCTGTCCCCAGACGTCTGTTGAGTGTTGTAAGAAGAAGGGGGGATGCTACACAGTGGATGAAACAAGATATTTTCCTTCAAAATGATACATTCTCTCAGTTTAAACTTTTGATTTGTGATCTGTGTTCTATTCTGAATAAAAGATTAGCGGTTGGTACCTCCACATCGCATTCAGTTTTTTTCCACAATTTGTTTAGTGACCCAACTTTTTTGGAATACGGTCTGTAAATAATATCTGTGATGGTTTAATGACTGTCATGAGCATTAGACAGCCAATTCAAGTATGCAGAGAAATAAATAGACCAGTTTGTACATGTCTATTTCCAAAATACTGATAAAATAGACAATGAGTGTAAAAAACAAAGAAAAAAATCTATAAGTTATAAGTTAACAATATTTAGTTTTATACTTATTAATTACCCCACTATGATATATGACATACATTATATATATATGTATATATGTATATACACATATATATATATATATGCATAAATATACAGCGGGTGAAATAAGTATTGAACACGTCAACATTTTTTTCAGTAAATATATTTCTAATATATTTTTATTTTCATCCACTGTGTAGTATCCCCACTTCTTCTTTTTTTAATTCACCCTTCCTTGAATTATTTGAAGTTTGCCAGTACCCACAGCTCCACACCATGATGTTCCCACCTCCAAACTTCACTGTTGGTATGGTGTTTTTGGGGTGATGTGTAGTGCCATTTGACCTCCAAACATGATGTGTATTATGGCATCCAAAGAGTTTAATTTTGGTCTCATCTGACCAGACTATATTCTCCCAGTATTTCACAGGCTTGTCTAAATGTTGTGCAGCAAACTTTA
>JAOUQT010000042.1:1904274-1921490 GCA_025769995.1 Xyliphius kryptos | reverse complement strand
ACAGACAGACAGATAGATAGACAGACAGACAGACAGACAGACAGACAGACAGATAGATAGATAGATAGATAGATAGACATAATAATTAATAATAATAATAAGAAGAAGAAAAAGAAGAACAAATAGAAGAGGAAGATGATGAAAGAGTGGAAACATCTCCGAGCTGATTAGAAAGTGTTGTATCTAAATGATATAAATACTTTATGTTCATATGGAATTTCATTTGTAACTATTTTTACTCACAGCAAGAAGGACCCGGGTTTGAAATTTCTGTATAGCTTTTATGTTCTCCCTGTGTTTGTGTGGGTTTACTCCCCATACTTCAGTTTCCTCCTACAGTCCAAAGACATGCCGAAAATGATGTTAAAAAATTAAAATGATGTTAAAAAATTAAAATGATGTTAAAAAATTAAAATGATGTTAAGAAAAAAACAGCTTAACAGAGTTACATTAAAAGTGTGAGCATTTCAGAGAGGTAGAGAAGTGTCTATGTGCTGAACTGACCTGCCTGCAGTCCAGATCTATTACCACTAGTAAACATTTGACTCATAACCAACAAAATGTCTGGTTATGACCCAGGACTGTTCAGATACATTAACCCTAACCCTAAATCAAACATTACTGGAGCATCTCCTCTCACGTCCCACATGTTTAACAGAACAGGTGATAATAAGGGGCAGTCATAGGCTTGCGGTCCCCAGTTTGAATCCCAGTACCGCAAAGACATGAAATGGCTAAGGGCACCAAACCCTTGGTTGCTCCACAGGTGCTCTGGAGACAGGGCTTCATGTGTGTATATACTGCATATATGTCTTTGTGTTTCACTCTACGAATGGGTTAAATTCCGAGATCGGGTGCAGTCTAGGCTTGTGGTTAAGGAACTGGGCTTGCAACTGGAAGGTCCCTGGTTCGATTCCTGACAGTGGGTTAAATGCGGAGGACCAAATCTCTCCCAACTTAAATATGTTAAAAATGAACCAATAATTTTAAAACTGTCTGAATAGCACGACAAACTGCTGTTGTTTAATAATGACAGGCTCGAAGGTTTACATCTTAGAGACATCTCTCTCGTTAGTCACACTAACCAAACATAGACATTTGTCAGTCGAAAAATAAAAAGGTTGACAAAGACCCTTTCTGCATCGACATTTCTAAGTGTAGGGTTTAAAAAAAAAAAGGATAGGATGTTTGGAAAAGTAATACACTAGGCCTCTCTCCGGAATACTCAGTTTAATTTAGTAAAAAAATAAAACACTATAAACCTACAACTGTGAACGTCCACGTACTTAAAACGACCAGCTCAATCAACAACTCTGAAAACTAAACATTTCCTTAATTGATCAAGGCAACACTAGTAAGCATCTATGAAACTGTCCAACTTAAATGTATAGCTACAGAAAAATTCCAAAACAACTAGAAATGGAGGCTACCTATTGGTTTTTAAGTATTCAAGCATATTTATAAAGTTTTATAGTCATTTCAGCTGTATTTGAGTACACAATAAAAAAAAGAATGTTCCTTCTGAACCTTGGTGAAACACAAGTACAACAAAATAATAACAGTGCAAACAAGAAAAGGCTAAGAGTTTGGTAACAGTAACTATGCAACTTTAGTCACTATGAAGTACAGATTAAAGATCTGAATAAGGTTCCAATGAGGTTTAGCTGCCACAGAATCTGTGGGACCACAACACTATGTTTTAGATAATAATCCATGTGTAAGGTTGTGTAAGGATGTATAATCTCTCACTTTTTTTTAACAAATGTTTTCTAACAAATGTGTGACAACCATACAGTTACAGGTTAACAGATTGAACAATTTCTCTGGCCTGAGTGTTTTAGACCACCTTAAACATCTGTAATCAATTGGAAAGCATCTACAGAACAGTGCATCTTTGAGCAAAAGGTGCATCAGATTAGTTTCTGTACAAAAACAAGCTTTGCTACATTTCTTTGCCATTGATACTTTGTCAAAACGGCTGAACTCTGTTTATTATTTACAGGTAAATTATGACTCTCATTGAGATTGAAGCTGCAAGTCTGAAGCTATTTAGTGTCACATCATGGGATGGAATGGTTCCATTAGCCCTCAACTTCCATCTCCGAGTCCTGGTCATGCACTGACCAGTGCGATTTGTGACAAGGCCGAGGCGAAACAGGCTGTGCGTCAGCTTTTAATTGTAAGTGTCTGGGCGAGAGGCGTGCTTTTAATATCCTGTATGGATTTCAGTGTAATACACTTTACCTCACAGGCGGCCCGGAGCGAGAATCGATTCGGCACAGGGATCTCGGCGCTTTTGTTAAGAGCCAATCTCGTTTTAATGATGCATGAAGAAATATTCAAGCATTGACATTTCCCTGTCAGAGAGAAAAAAAAATCAATTAAGGTGATAGCGCTTTTGCTTTGACCCAGTTATCCAGTTAATGCTTATTAGCAATGTAATATGATTTAGTGTCAGCGTAATGTTTTCTTTCTTTCGTTTTTGCATCTCATCCCATTAGTGTGAGCATGTTTCATAGCGCAGGAGCAGAACTGACATTGATCTCCTGCAGAGGTTAAACACACCGCCGCAGGCCACTCGCTCGCTCGCCCTCCTTTTTTATTTACATTTGTTTACTTTTACGCATTTCTTCTTTTTGCCTTCTTTTCCAGCTGTGAAACATGCTGCGAATTTCAGATATGGATTTGTATGACTGAGATCCTGCAGTGATTTCTCCATGGTTCTGAGAGAAAACAAACAACTCGGCAAAAAATTAAAAGTATTCAAAATCAAATGTTTACAAACTCTTTATTTATGAATTTCATAACATCAGTGCATTTAAAATATAAATGTATGGTAATATATTTGCAAATCCAAAGGAAACCAAATCAGATTACTATTAATGTAAATATATTAAAACTGAGTAAGAATTTTATTATAATTTTTTTAATATTTTTTTTAAAAAGGATGTAGTCAATTATTTTTACCTTAAACATACCATATTTTTTAATAAAAAGAAATAAATATATATTTTCTTAAAATGCAATAAAAAAGAAATTAACAAGTTTTTAGTGTTTTTTATAATTAACTTAATTTAATGTAATGTAACATTTAAAGAAATCAGAAAACTGACTTATTATTATTATTATTATTATTATTATTATTATTATTATTATTAGGTTTATTCGTCCCATAACTGATTAATAAACATATCTTAATAAATACTGTTGCTCTAAATGAAGTGTAAATCACTTAATGTGTAAAAGATAAATGTACATTGATTTGGTCATTAATGCAAAATAAACCCCGTGAAGGTGATAAATAATTCATGAATCATCCTAAATACATTTTAATTGTGATACTGACCAGACAATTATATATTTATGTGGCTAATGACTGAGGAATTTATTGAATGTTCATAAAATATTGACTTGACAATGATAATATTGATAATAATGGTCTAATGTTTCTGAAACATTAACGATCCATTAGAGACTTCAGTGGTCTGTTATTTATCTATTTTAAAGAATATATATCTTGCAGGTATAATACACACAAATTAGCTTTAATTCATGTAAAATATACTGTTATTAATGGTAATTAATTTAAAACAAATCCTTTATGTATAATGCATATTTATTTATTACTTTTAAAACTTTATTGTTTCCTATTATATTTACTGACACATTTCAACATGCACCGTGTGTATACTTTCTTTGTGCCCAACAGGCTGATGTACAGAGATTGATGTGAAAGCAAAAAGAAAAGGAAGTGGACAAAATTTGTAATCCCGAAGCGCAGGGTGAAACAAGTGCCCAATCCCAGGAGCTGCAGCATCACCAGTGATTCATAATGGAGAAAATTTTAAACCTGTTTTACGCCTTTAAATCCTGTGACAGCCTTTTTGTTTTATTCCTAATTGTCTTGTCTGAATGTGAAGAGTCAGCTGAGATGCTATTCTCTCTCACTGCCTCTGTCTTTCTTATTCTCTCTCTCTCTCTCTTTCTTTCTGTCTTCCTGCCTGTCGACATTCGATGCTGACGACGGTGTCTTTACAGGGCAAGGAATCATGGCAGGTTTCTTCTGTGCAAAACCCAGACAGGTGGCATAGAACGTACATATATAGTTTTACTGAGCCTTGCACGATTCCGCAAAAATTGTCAGGTGAGAGGTAAAAAACGCTCATCCCTCCATCCAGGAGCAATGATGTAGAGATGGGAGGAAAAAAGAACCCAAGTGCTGGGTTTGAAATCTGGACGCCTGCAGTTGCCTCTCTGCAGAGTGTCAGTGTAACTGCATCATGTTCCAACACACAGTGAGTGTGTGAGTGTGTCTATGTATGTGTGTGTGTATGTGTATATACACACACACACACACGTATATATATATATATATATATATATATATATATATATATAGGTCGCTTACTGTTATTTTTATTTGCCAGCTTATGTTCATATTTTTACCCTGATCAGGATGAGTATGTTAAAAATAAATTATTGACACCTCTAGGTTTCAATAAATTTTATTTGTACCATTTATACCATTTATCATCATAAGTTTTCGTATGTTCGCCCCATGTCCACACAACTTTGTAGTAATAAACTGCCCGCAGGAGTAAAAACATGTTTTAATGTAATCTTAACCTTATATACCATCTCTAGAAAAAACCTCAGGGCAACTGAAGCAAAATTGTTCAGGTGAATCCCTGTCTAAATTAAATTAGAAGACCCTAATCATCACAAATGGCCAGCAGTTCTATATTAATGCCTGATAGAGTTAACACAGAGCTGAAAAGTCTACATACTTTTCCTATATACGCAATATGTGTGTGTGTATGTGTGTGTGTGTGTGTGTGTGTGCGCGTGCGCACTTGTGTAACATTACGTTACCTAATCTCTTCATCCCTTACAGATCTGGACAGGCGTTTGACTTTATCTGTGCTGCCCTGTGTCTCCTGAGCTTCCTCTGCAGCTGGAGGGCAATATGGCTGAATTGAAGAGATAACCAATCCTGCTTCTTGCCTTTCAGGAAGGTCAGAGGTCAATTTGTGCCGAACCCGATCCAGCAGAGATGTTGAGTAACATATTGAGTGAGATGATGGCTCATCAGGGAACACTAAACTTCACCATTAATATCCAGAGTCATCCTGATTTTACTGTCGCTGCATGGAAATATCAGAAACAATGCGATTGTAAAGTCTGATTTGAGATTTTAGGCGAAAAACAGAGAACTTTATGAAATTAAATGTGTGTAGTTTTATTTTTTTTCTTATGAACTTGTCATTCAAAGCCCAAATGTTTTGTAACGGTTTTTGGGTGCAACACACTTGTTTGCTGGAAGAAGATATTCATTTAATCAGGGTGCACTGTGTGTCTGTATCACTGGCCCAGGTGGAGGCCTGGACCCATTTCAAACTTAAACGATACATTTTAGGACAATAGAGAAAAACTAATGAAATGCTTGAAAATAAACAGCAGATGTATGTTCCATGGTATGTAAAACTACTGGTTAATGTGGTGATCTATCTTAACTCTACATTTACATTTGGTCATTTAGCAGATGCTTTTATTCAAAGTTACTTACAAGTTGCACAGAGCACAGAGTTGAACGTATGGTATCCATAGAAAAATTAGGCTTAAGGGCCTTGCTTAAGGACTTACATTTGGTAATTTCAGTGACCTGGAATTTGAACTCACAACCTTCTGATTGATAGCCCAATACTCTATCACTGAGCTAACACACCCTTTTGACAACTCTTTGTCGATGTGAGTGTTGCCTGATCCATCAGTGAGCTGCACGATAAATTTCGAAAGGTTATTACGGTGTACCACAAACTTCTGTGTCGGCTATCACACTGCAGTTTGATGTTTAGTATGAGGTTTAATTATTATATTATCAGGTCTAAATTCTGATTGGGTAATCGTCTTCATTAAACCCCACATTTGCTCTCCCTAAATGAGGTATTTCTTTTCGTCACCATGGACAAGTTAATTGCCTGTGTTTTGCATTGGGGTTTGTTTTTGATGGCTAACTGGCATTATTGTGTAACGACCTTCAACACCATTCATAAGGCCGAGTCACTCAGCATTTTCAAGAAACTTCTCAAAGCACATTTCTTCCAAAGACACTTGCTACAATTAATGCGCATAGATCAAGTAATGCACATAGCTGTTTTTTCCTAAATTACCAACTTGTTATCTCATTTGGAAGTGGTTTTGAATAAAAGCATCTGCTAAATAACTGAATATGAATGTATTGTAATATCTAAGGGCGGCATGGTGGCTTAGTGGCTAGCACATTCGCCTCTCAGTGCTGGGGATGCCCGGTTCAAATCCCAATCTGGGTGGAGTTTCCATGTTCTCCCAGTGTCTGCATGGGTTTCCTCCGGTTTCCTCCCACATTCCAAAAAACATGGATTCAAGGTAAATTGAATTCTCTAAATTGCCCTGTATAGTGTGTACCCAGCGATGGATTGTCACCCTGTCCTGGGTGTATCTGCCCAGCTCCCGAGACGCTCTCCCCTGGATGGGCATGGGGAAACCCCCCGCGACCTTCATAAAGGAATAAGCGGAAGATAATAAATGAATGTAATATCTAAAACTGTGTAGTACTTTTTTATTGTAAAATATTCACTATAATATTTTTTTCAAACCTGGTATAGTACCATGTACTCATATGTCACTGGTTTGTCAAGGTCCAACAATTAACATTGTCATCAAGTGTTTGTAAAATAATGTTGTCTTTAATAATAACATAAATGTTGTGCTTTAATCTGTATAGTTTTTTGCATTGTAGCAACTGTGAGTACGGTTTCATTTCAAAGTTTGCATCCAGACAGTCACAGATTAAATACGTACTAATTATATTGATTTTTAAATTTCATATGTTTTAAAAAAACATCCAGCAGAACATGCAGTAGCATTAGCAAGTCGGAATATTAGTATCACAACGAATTAAAACCTTCCTCCAGGATAAAAAAATAATACTTTAACATATTTCTTCTTAATACCAGAGTTGCCATATATGAACATAAAAAGGACTACAGAATGACAGACTATAATTTGGTGGTCTATAAAAGCACATAGATAATAATAAAAGGACAAAGATTCATTCTTCAATAATCTGATCTAAAAGCTGGATTTTAATAACATAATGTTCTATATATTTGTATAAAGCTATGTGGTTTTTTTTAGAAGACAATCAATGAAGGTTTGCATTTCAATATTAAAGATTTATAGTAAACTGTGTGGCCATTACAAAGCTACACACCCCACACCCTTCTCTGAAACAGCAGCCATAGTGGATCGTATGTATGATCCATAGTCCATCTGTTGTTCAGCAGGAGTTTGGTGGCCACTGATCCACGTCAGAATTTTTCATCTGGCCCTTAAAACCCACCCAGAGTTCACATAGAAGATTCATTATAAGTGTGGGAAGTGACCTGCGTATTCCCTTAAGTACTTAGTGCACAGCCGGCGCATTGGCAGCATCTCTTTTATAAAAGAACGGCAGCTTCTACAGCAAAATCATGCTCATGTTGTGTTCCTTTTGCACATGTTGCACTTTACATGCATATATTGATGTTAGTTTGACAATTTCTGTCCTGAATGATGAACCATGTGTAATTGAAGTAGTTTAAGTTTGGAGGATTAAAATAAAAAATAAATTATGAATAAGCCCTGTATGTGTGATAGTGTAGCCCAACTGTCCTAAAGTTTAATGTGTTGTGTTTATAAGATTCCGATAACCACAACTGTCTAAAACAGTGGAGGATGGGACGACACAGTATAATATACGCTGATGAAGGTTCATAAAGTTCCTGTGTTTGGGTCTGTGAGTCGAATAAAAATGATTGCTGTCCAATCCTCTGCTGATTTAAACGATTGTGTCCTCGGATTCAGCATGCAAGAGTTAAATATATGTTTCTCATGTATTTAACCACAACTGTGGTTCCTCTGCGTGAACTTAGCCTTACTGTATGCTTCAGTAAGTCCAACCGCTTTACTTCAACATGGTGTGTCCATCTACACAACTGCAGCTCTGTATTTGTAACTATAGAGACTAATGTGTGTGAAAATCCTAGCGGTATAAGCAGTTTAAGGCTTGTGGTTAAGCAACCAGCCTTTCGACCTTAAGATCCCCAGTTCGAATCCCACTCCCACCAAGTTCCCTTAAGCAATGCACCCAACCTCAATTGCTTCCCAGACGACCCACCACTCCTGCCATGTATACTCACTTTACTCAGTTTTTGTATATTGGTGGGTTTTAATGCACAAATGGGTTTAATGTGGAGGACAAGTACTTTTGTGTGTAAAATAGATCACTAGGCAAATAGATCACTTAAATAGTCAATCCAGTCCATCTGGCAGCAACAACCATGACTGCAACCTTCATCCATTCATTAATTTATTTATTCATTCATTCATTATCTTCCGCTTAATAATCAATTGATTTTTAAAGTTTAATATATAACTGTAGTGCACATATATAGTCCACCTGCCCTTTTCCCTGACAGAGCTCATCTAACTTTTGTTTTCCAACATGGCCACCGCTTCACATGAAACAACAATTCCTTCAATGTTTTACAAATTCCGGCATCAGGTAACTGTTCGTTTCCATCAGTGGAATGTAACGGGGAAAATGTCATCGACCAAACTGTTGGTCTTGAACTTCACAACATGACTAATCTGCGTTTGCCAACATTGTGATACTTTCAGAGATGTGCTATAAAATTGTTCTTAGTCACAAAAGCATAGTTATACGGTCTGCTCAACAATACGCTACATAAATACATCCAGAAGTTATGTTGGTGATGCAGAAAAATAACCAGAAACATACACGGTGGCACGGTGGCTTAGTGGTTAGCACGTTCGCCTCTCAGCGCTGGGGATTACCGGTTCGAATCCCAATTTGGGTGGTTTCCATGTCGTCCCCCGGTCTTCGTGGATTTCCTCCGGGTTCTCCAGTGTCCTCCCACATTCCAAAAACATGGATTCAAGTTAAACTGAATGTTGTAAATAGCCCTGTATAGTATGTGTGAGTGAGTGTGTGCCCAGCGATGGATTGGCGCCCTGTCTTGGGTGTATCTGCCCAGCGCCCGAGACGTTCTCCCCTGCATGGGCATAAAGGAATAAGCAGAAGATAATGAATGAATAGAGTGATTGAACACTGTACAAAATTAACATTTTATGCAAATTATTATGTACAAGAAAAATACGATGTGGAACATTATAAAAATATAATGAAAAATAGAGTAAAAAAATAAAATAAGCTAAACTACTTTGTGCAGGAAGTGCCAAGGCAAAAGTTTAGCTTATGACACTTGAAGCCTAAACTCAGCACTCTCCAGTGTTGGCATGGCACTGGTCCGAGTGGATCGTAAACAGCAGTGCTGCTTAAATTTTTAAAGCTCTTACAAACTGAAATGAGTATAGCAACCAGGCAGGCAGCTTTCCTGTGGAGGATAAGAGGATGACTAACACAAACTGTGCAGTAACAGATGACCTACTGTCTCTGAATCTACATCTAAAAAGTAGAGACGCATAATAGAGTGTACGGTGAATACAGAGTTAAAACAGTCCAGCAGCACTGCTGTATCTGATTCGCTCACAACATGCTAGCATCACATCAGTGTCACTGCAGTACTGAGAATCTCCACCTCCAACCTTACAGTCCTCTGTTTAAACACCTACTTTATAAAAGAGCTGGATGTTAATTAACATGAAGCCGACATCTTGCTCGCATACAGGTGTGTCAGACGGAACTGGTACGGTAAAGCAAGGCCGCCACTCCTAATTAAGGCCAGCATATGATACATACATACATAATCTAGTCTTATTTTTTAGCGCGCAACGCCTCGACGGGTGTCATCCATCCACTTCGAAGTGTTCCGTCGAGCTGTGACAGGCAAGAATTAATTCTCTAACGTGTAATTATGGAGGTAAAATGTTGACTGTCTTTTGCAGAAAGTGTGCTGTGACAATTTTTTTTTTCCTACGGAGTTCCTGGGAGACATGGCAGCGACATTAGCATCGGTCATTAGCGGCAGGCGGCTAGTGACTCATTGCATGAACCTATTTGGTTCTCCGCCGTTGACAGGCTTGTTCAGGACAGCAGAAACAGCTGTCTCGGCCCGTGTGAGCCGAAATAATTAGGCCTGTCATCTTTCCGCGGCTCTGATTCCCTCCCTCCACCCGCCCTTCCCCAGCCGCACCACGGGGAAAAAATGCAAATATTTTGCTTTCATTGTCACGTTCACCTTGACACGGATATTGCCCGGGTGCCTAACTGGACGAGATGACTTCCAAATTTGCATTGTTGGTTCTAATAAATGTGTTAGGTTTCCCAGAGCGGCCAGTCGTGGCAGCGACCCATCCGATAAAGTCACAGCAAGTGTCATCAATCACGTCAAAGCCTGACGGATGGCTTTCAGGGCTTAGTTTGTACAGAGTGCCAACGCCTGGTTAATTATTTGTACAGTAATTAGTTGGGAAAATGTCAGGAAATGTCATTGTGTTGAAAAACGTTGAAGTGGGAAGTAGTGTGGGGGAAGGGGGGGGTGAAAAGTGACTGAAGTGTCATTAATGCCAGCGAACAAGACGAGGATCAGCTGGAGAGGACTGAGGCTTTCTTACGCCATAATCATGGCAAAGAGGGAGACGGAGAGCGGCAACAGTCGAGCTAGCATGATGGGCGTCTTATTAGTGAGCTGCAACATTTCCCCCTCCATGTCCTCTCTCGCTCATTCACACACACACTCTCTCTCTCTTTTAGACACACTCTCTCTCTCTCTCTCTTTTACATTCACACTCACTTTTTTACTCTTACACACTCTCACTCTCTCTCGTGCTCATCCGAGAGCAATAAAGGAGAAGTAAACAACCACGGCTGCCCCCGCTGTCACACCGGCCGCGGTTTTACCACCTTTCTCCGCAGCCGCCTGTCACAAACAGACATTATGCATAAAGAAAATAGAAACAGTGAGAAGACATTCTGTCAGAATTTCTAAACTTGGGCTGTTTTCTAAAAGTAAACTGCATTAAATCGGTGGCAGGGAGCAGAGAAAGTTGAACGAAGACATCCGTAAGACCTACAGCACAGGAATCGGGATGGCTCAGATTAGAGAGAGACGGATTGCTAATTAGAGACTGGAGAGAGAGAGAGAGAGAGAACTATGGAGGAGCTGATTGTGTGGATAAAAACCAGTAGGAATGTTTTTTAACGACTGAAGAGGACGAATTAGCGGCTCTCAGGAAAGGGTTCGAGTAACAGTACATCAAGGGATCCAGAACTCAGTGGCGTAGAACACAAACAACACTGATGTTTATCCAATAGCTCTGTAAATAGCCACAAACTTGGCAGCCATGTTGGCTCAAGTGCTGCAATAGATGCACTCCTCCCACCACGGCTGTTTATTTGTTTCAGACAAGACAGAAAACATGGATGTCACCTTTGAAGTCCCGGACCACTTTTCTGCTTTTAATGGCATTTCAGAGCAGTCTCAATTTCAGAGCAGTTACAATTCCGCAGCCAGGGATGTGTATAATATTAATAATAATAATAATAAATAATCATAATAAATATATAATAATAGCATTAATAACAATAATAATAATAATAACAATAATAATAATAATAACAAAATGTTTTTGTACAAAGTGAATATTATTGGCACACTAACAATAGTGACTCCTTCTGACCAATCAACATCCAGAATTAAGTTTATAATTAAAATTAAAAGATAATATATCGCTGATAAACAGCCAACTCTGGAACCTGTCAGCCAGTAGTGATTCCGGTGTGTATCCTTGTGGTGTGTATTCCAACCTCTCATGAGTTGTTATACATCTTTAAGCGATGATGCTTCATTGGCCAAGAAAATGTCGGCCATCTTTACAGCAGAGAATATAAGAATGATGCAAATCAGATGTTTAAATGCTATAATTTTCTTTATAAAGGTATGTTTTGAACTCAATACCCCACGATGCATTTCTCTGGATCTGTACTGAATAGTATTGATGTCTCTATGAATTGTATTCGGAATCAAATATAACATATATATCTAATCACATACAATTAAATACCCATAATGCACTGCTCCAACCAAAAAGACAAAGTTATACAGTGTATATAAATATTTTTTTTTTATGTCTGTACTTAAACTTTCTTTCCAGTTTAAATGTCTCTTTACGTTAAGGTTAAATCCTGACTTTTATTATGTATTTCTCGTTAGAAACCTGATTTATTTTAATTTAATTCATTAATATTATTCAAGTCGTATGATCCACATCGTATAAAAAATTTCGGAGACTTATTGAACAGTAAAAACACTTTTGTATTTTTTTTCCCAAGATGCACTTTTTTATTTAAAGACACTTTAAAAAAGCTCTTTTCTTTAGCTAAATGATTCACATTTGACTCATGATTCGTGATTATAATTATATCTGTATATCAGGTTAACAAATAAAACAAAGTACAAAATTTCCCACAATGCACTGTAATAATGCACATGCCTCTTTCACATTAATGCTTGAATCCTGACTTTTATGTATTGCTCAAAAAAATACCTGATTTGATTCATTAATATGATTCGCCCCATTATCACACATTGTTCATTATTTTTACTAATTAAATAAAACTTTATTAACACTTCCCAGAATGCAATTCACTATGATTATGTATTTTTATTTTCACTCACTTTTTAAAATATCTAAAATTGATTCTGTCTTATAGATTTATTTTGCCATATGATTCACATTTGATTCATGAATCACATTATCATCGATCGTGAGTAATTCAACAGCTAGCAAGAACTAGACTAGCTAGCTAACTTTCCCTGTGTAAATAAATGAATATACAACTGTGAACCACTGTTTAATGTCAAAAGATCAATTAAATACGTTTCTAAAATATTATGGGATGGAAAATAAATTTAAAAAATTGAGGCTTTGAAACACTGATACCTTTATAAATACAGGGATGAATTTCACACATAAGAGCTTAAATTTGTGTACATAGGGGAATCTAAATGCTAGTGTGTGTGTGTGTGTGTGCAAAGAAGATAATCTTATAAATGTTCAAAAGCCAGAAATAAACAAAAGAAGGATTCACAGTCGAAGGTAAATAACTTGAATAAAGCGCTGAAAGCCTGTTTGGAAACGTCTGGTGCCTTTATTCACTTTTTCCCACGTAGCAGCGATTAACACACGTGCGCGAGAGAATTTGAGACGTGACATTGCGGATGTCTTTATACTGAATTTATGTATTTTATTTGTAATAGGATTAAAGAGGATAAAATGTCCTCACAATGATAGGAATATCTGATATTTTTGTATTTGGGACATTTCGCTGGTCCCCATAAGGAAAGTGTTACAGAAACAACGTGTGTGTGTGTGTGTGCATGATTTTATACCTTTGTGGGGACCAAATGTCCCAACATGGATTGGAATATTTATTCATTAATTCATTCATCTTCTGCTCAATCCACATGGGTTCATGGGCCAGTTGGTGCCCACCCAGCAACTTTAGGCACAAGGGCAGGAACAACCCTAGACAGGGCACCACTCCGTTGTATGCTGCACATAGACCCATTAACAAACGAAGCGCCATTTTGGAGACACAAGCATGTATTTAGAATGCGGGAGGAAACAAGTGCCCCCAGAGAAAACACAGAGGACATGCTAATGCAGAAATTTCCCAGGTCACCACACACAAAGATCGAACCTGGGTCCTTCTTGTTGTGAGGCGGCAGCGCTACCCACTGTGCCACCATGCCAGTGAAGTTGTTTTCGTACTACTATCTATCTGAAGACCAGTTTAAGTTTTAAACTGGGATTTTTGGGAGGAAATTTCAGGCGGTTCTTACTTTTTTTTTTGTTTTCTACAGACATCACATCCCGACGCTCTCAGGGTGATCGATTCATCACTTTTCTACAGTGTCCTCACTTTGGGAAATCTTCTTCTTCTTAATCTTTCATATTTTTCCCTGTCACCAGGGGTCGCCACAGCAAGTCCCTCGCATTACGATCTGGCACATGTTTTACGCCGGTTGCCCTTCCTGACGCAACCCTCACCCCTTTGGGCTTAAGAGCGGCTTCTCCAATTAACTAAACTCAAAAATCCAAAATCCTTTAATGGGTTACTTTTACAATTACAATCACACTCTCGATAAGTGCTGCCCCTATTGGCTTTCCACATGCACTACACCCAAATTATTAACTATTACTGGTTGGTGGAAATGATAAGCATGTACCTTGCTACTTGGGGGTTTTACGTGTGTGTGAGTGTGTGTGTGTGTATGTGTGTGTGATGAGAGAGAGAGACAGAGGGAGCATACATTCTGGGATGGCATTAATCTCCACACGCCTGGTGTGACATGCCTGACAGAGATAAGTCTTTTAAACAGTGTGTGTGTGAGTGTGTGAGTGAGTGTGTGTGTGTGTATAGGAGGGGTTGTGGAGTGGGGTTTGGGCTTTGTGCAAATCAGACAACTCCATTATTGCATCCATAATTGCTTAATTAAACTTGTGTCACTAATCATTACCAGCACAGGGAATAGAAGGGAAGGGAAAAAAAAGAAAGAAAGAGAAAAAAAGAAAGAAAAGAATCAATAAACGGAGTTCATTTCAATGCTTTCACTCTTTTTTTTTTTTTTTTTGGAAAGGCATTGATGTGCGGCAGCTGAGGCTAGCTGATACCGCGCACGCCACCGCCGTCTGAATTACCGCTTTATTCATCCCCTCGTGCAGACCAACAAACACCCAACATAAATCTTCTGCATGAACTACACCTTCTTTCTTTCTTTCTTCCTTTCTTTCTTTCTTTCAAAACCACCTCTTTATTACTCGACAATTGATACGTCTGAAATGCCATTTAGATTTAAATTACTCTGACCTGAAGTATGACGCCATAAAAAAGATTAATATGCTAATTATTTCACCTCCTTGTCTCCTCCCTTCAAACCCTTTACCCCGCCCTCATTTTTTTGACATTTGCGTGTTTTTTTTTTTTTTTTTTTTGCAGTGTGTAAATAAGAGCGATTGTTGACGATGAATCCACGCTCTGACTTTATCTTTTTTTTATTCCTAGATTTTTCACTCTATAATTAAACAGATTATTGTTATAAATCTAAATCTGTGCAATTCTTTAAAAAAAAAAAATAATAGTGTTCCTTTTTAAATTCCAGATTTACAGATTTGTAAACAAACAATGCTTCTAGAAATAATTAATAATAATAATAATAACAGTAATAATAATAATAATAACAACAACAATAATAATAACAGTAATAATAATAATAATAATAATAATAATTGTGTAATTTTTTGTTTTCAATCAAGTTCCTCTAACAAAACAAAAAACATATAAAAATTAAAAATGTCTAACAGTTTGCATTCGTTTACTTTATTATTATTATTATTATTATTAGTATTTATTTATTTATTTTCTTTATTAAAACACACACAGATTAATCCGTAAGTCCTACAGGTATGAAACTTGGTCAATAGGTAGAAGTCGCTCATGCTACTCAGGTGCCCAATCTCTGCCAATTTGGATGTATGGTTCCACTGTGGCAAATCATCAAACTTATGTGACAGTATATGCATGGTCAGATGATGACATCATTCGTTATAAAGTGCCATTCAGTTCTACAGTCATTACTCAGTCCCTCTGGGGTATGTCATAATGGGTTGTCATACTCAGCCCATCCCCTCTCAAGGACTGATACAGCCATACACGTCACATAAGAACTGTAACCAAATGTGCGAAGATTGGGCCACTGGTTAGCGTGTTAGTGCTTAGACTCATGCTTGGGTCTTGCAATTGCTGCTTGTAGCTATATTTATAATAATAATAATAATAATAATTATTATTATTATTATTATTATTCACTGCAGTGGATTATGTTCCTTCTCTCCTGCCCTGTTTTTTTTGCTCATTCTCTTTTGGTCTTATGTTCTTTTCTTCCTTTCTTCCTTCTTTCATTCCTTTCTTTCTTTCAGTTAATATTTAATACACTTTTCCATAACGTTATTGCCCAAAGTTTTTCTGCTCATTGCATTTTTCATTTTATTTTCACATAAATTTATTTATTTCTTTAAAATTAGTTTAAAATTTAAAATTAGTATTTTTTCTTTTTTATCTTTAACATTACCTTTTGTCCCCATTTTCTTGTTTGTGACTGTTTCACAGTTTCATCTGTACATTTTTTTATGTTTATTAAACATGTACTGTTTATAAGTAACCTGCGTATGATGTAGAAATAGATTGTGATTCCCCAAAAATCTTTTTATTTTGATTTTTATTTATAAATCAATATTGTACGATCCGAGTAAACACCAGAGCACATGGTCAGGGTTAAGATTAACACACACTCATCTCTCTGCTGAAGCTCAAAGCAGCTTTGCTGGAGGCCATTTTGGCGTCGGAGAATCCATTGTGTTCTGCACTAACTCGCTACGTTAGATGCTAGCTCCACGTTGTCACTGGCATTAGCTCCTGGCGTTCGGTTAACAGACAGCGCCAGATAAAGCTGGAGCCCACTGGACCACCAAGCCAACTTTGCAATGCCTTGGGTCGTTTGGCAAAACTTGACCAAATTTCAAAACAGTGTTGTGGGGTTTAGCGGATTAAAGCGGCCATGTTTGGTGTACTGAATCTCTCTGATATCGTTTGAGCCATTTCGGGTTTTGGGAATTTTATTTTGTTTTCAAAGGTGCATTTACTAAAGCTTTTGTTGTTGTTTTCAATACAACACCCTTAAAATCTAGCTCTCTACATTAACCTCACACATTAGCCTGAACAACACATTAGCAATCCCACCTCAGCCCTGAGATAACAGCATCCCCAAATTCTCCTGTGGTAAAATTTCTTGAGAAGTTTTTTGGGGCCAAATGAAAGTAGCAATGGAAACATTGGATTAGTTCATACACCATAAAGTGTTTGTTAATTATCTGAGGTTATATTTTATTACACTGTATTATATTATTTTGTTGTAATTCTTTTTCTTATTATTATTATTGTTATTATTCTATATATTTCTGCAAAACAACATGCATACAGATGTTAATATACAGGCTTGGTATATATACAAAAACATATATATACACAAGGGTTAGACAATGAAACTGAAACACCTGTCATTTTAGTGTGGGGGGGGCTAAATTGGACAAGCCTGGTGTCCAATCTTCATTAATTGCACATTGCACCAGTAAGAGCAGAGTGTGAAGGTTCA
>JAOUQT010000042.1:1811937-1829993 GCA_025769995.1 Xyliphius kryptos | reverse complement strand
TGGAGCAATGAGGGTTAAGGGTCTTACTCAAGGACCCACATTGGTAACTTCAATGGACCTGGGATTTGAACCCCCAATTTTCAGATTGATAGTCCAACACCCTAACCGCTGAGCTACCACTCCCTCTACTGAGCTACCACTCCCAGATTGCAATTTTAATGGTGCAGCTACTTGGACTCAATGTACTGGTCCATGAGATATTCCTTTCTATGAATCCAATTCTGTAAATCATGAATAGTATAGTGTAGATCAGGTCTAGACGTTATTATTTTTATATGGGGAAAAGGCTGATTCACATAAGCAGGTCAATTTTAAAAAATGCTGTTAAGTATGTGGCACATTTTCTTAAGTTTCTTTGTTTTTAAATCATTGTACAAGTATCTGTACATTAATTGCTATTTAATAAATATTTATATGCAACATATAAAAACTTTACTCTTATTTTGAGACTACAATGCCCATGGGCGTAGATATTCGCAGGCACTGTTGCTATTTAGACGCAATACCTTAAAATAGTCTGTTTGCAGGGTGTAAGATAGCATTGAGACATGCCTTGTGCAAAATGTTAGATGTTATGGCCCTTAGTTTTATGTAGATCATTTATCATTTAATTTATTTTTCCCAGATTCAACACCTCATCTCCGAAATGCTTAAACCACTCTGCTTAAATGTTGTAATGCAAATAAATTATATTGTTAAAAAAATGGAAAGTAAATCCACATTTTTATAAAGTTTAAATTTCTTCCATGCATTGCACGGCACTAAAATGTGCAGTGCTTAGAAAAATGCAGTGACAGCAGATTGTGGGAAGTGTGATCACAGAGCATGACTGCCATCAAGGCGGAACTAGATAAACTCAGACAAGAAGAACATTTTATCTGACGTTCCATGATCACATTAGAACGTTTTGCATCAGAACATTTGTACCTCATTCGCTATGACATTAAAAAGGATTGTTTAAAGATGCATCGTTACTGTATGCAAAAAACCCACACTGGGTCTGTAATATTTCTAGTAGAGGATTTTCTGGAGACAGAGGTATGTGTTTTATGATTGGCAGTGGGTTCTACATCCTTCTTTGTAAATAAGCCATAAATGTGAACATTATGGCTTCCTTGTGAGGTGCATCAGAACAAAGGTTATTAATCAATGTGGTAACCTCTTTGTTTAGATAAACCTGCTTGTTTCACCACCCATTGCCCATTTTATCATCCCAATTTACATTACATTACATTTGCAGAGGATCAAACAACACAACTCAGTATTTTTAGGAAAAAAAACAGCTGGACTCCAGCACCATTAGCCCGGCGCATTACTCAAACTGGCAAAATTAAAAAAAAAAAATTATAGCAAGTGTCTGTGGAAGAGATGGGTTTTGAGAAGTTTCTTGAATATGTTGAGTGAGTCAGCTTTACAGATGTTGTTAGGAAGGTCGTTCCACCATTTAGCAGTTGTGAATGAAATGGAGTGAAAATTGGCACCCCGGGGAGTTGAAGTCACCAGGCGACATTCGTCACTAGAGCGTAGTGAACGAGTTGAAGTGTACCTAGTAAAGATGGACTGGAGGTAAGTGGGGGCAGAACCAGTGACTGTCCTGTAGGCCAGTCAGTACCTTGTACTAAATGCGAGCAGCTACAGGAAGCTAATAGAGTAATGGAGTGACATGAGTTCGCTTTGGCTGGTTGAACACAAGTCGAGCTGCGGAGTTTTGAACCAATTGCAAAGGTCTGATTGTTGAATTTGGAAGACTGGCAAGAAGAGCATTACAAAAGTCAAATTTACCATGTAGATGATCTTTGTAGTTGTACTATTGTGGATTGTAGTCTGTTTTTCTTACATTCATTAGACGTTCCATTGGACATATACTTTGTTCTCTAATGATCAGGACCCTAAAAGTGCAGGTTTTATTTTAGTGAGAGGGTTTTATGTATGAAAAATGAATGTGGCAGTTTAAAATGGTGACACTGCTGGAGCATAATACACCAACTTAAATCATCCAGCCTCCAGCATCCTTTAAGATGCATTCTGTATACAAAAGATGGATTATAGCACAACCACTGTGGCAGGGTCACTGCCCTGCTGAGAAACATTCAACACGTATATAATACCTGCTCGGTGGTGGTGGTTCTGTGGGTGTCCTAAGCATACATAGAACAGATACTTGTTTTGTTATCACACATGGAGATGTTGGTGTGTGTGAGTGTTGCTGATCCTCACAGTATCTCCGAAACTCAGACACGTCATCACAATAATAATGTCATCTAATTTACAATTGACTAGAAGTCATTCATTGTTTTACTCTATGTATACTCTATGTACTCTAAGTAACTATGGATGTAGTTACTCCTTTAGGTGTACGAATAAAAAAAATATTTTATTAAACATTGTATGATTGTGATTCCCAATTTTCAGGGGATGTTTATCTGCTGGAGAAAAATAGAGGAGAAATAACAATATTTAGTTATAACCTTGTAAAAAAAAATGAAATGCAAAAATGCATATTGTACTTATACGGACCCTTTTAAAAAAAACTAGAATATAATGGAAAAGTTGATTAAGTTCTGTGATTCCATTCAAAAAGTTTAACTTTTAGCACTGTGATGGCATGGGCATCAAACCGTGGTGCTTTTGGCACCATGGGCATGGACCAGGTCTTGCTGGAAAATGAAATCTGCATGTCTATACAGATCCTCAGCAAAAGTAATCATGAAGTCCTCTAAAACATTCTGGTAGACTGTTGTGATGACCTTGGATTTAAGAAAGCAGAGTTTAACAACAACTGCAGCCCAAATCATGACTGGCTCTGGATATTTCTCACTGGACCTCAATCAGTTTGGATTCTGTTCCTCACCCATCTTCAACCAAACCCTTGAACCTTGATTCCTGATTGAAAGGAACACTTTAATTTTATTGGAAATGAGGATCTTGGACCACTGGCCAACAGATCAGCCCTTCTCCTTGGCTCAGTTGAGATGCAGAAGTGGCTTGCACCAAGTAACCAGACACTTGTAGCTTCTCTTCCAGATGCGTCTAAATGTGACGCTGAGTCCTGCGTCATTCCATTCTTTCTGGATCTCTGCCAGATTCTTGAATCTTCTCTGTTTAAAAATCACAATAGACCCAAAAAAACCAATAGAGACACAACAAAGCATGTATTATTGGTTGTGCTTTATTCCTATCCCAGCAGTGTCACTGAGTTGTTTAAATAGTGGTTTTAGTGCAGCAGTGCTGCTGTAGTTTCCTCACCACATCAGTGTCACTGCAGAACTGACAATAAGCAATACACCACCCAAATTCTACCTGAAATGTGATGGTCCTGACCAACAGAGAACCAACTGGGGACTAACATAAAACATACAGTCTAATTTTAAAAGTCCCATCTATGTGGTAAGTGAAGGAAATAGACAATGGAGCAAAAAGGATTTGTGTTTAAACTTTTGACTGATACTGTTATTTATTAACACAGCTATTGTACACGCTTTCATGTTGACTCCTGTAAGTTCATTAAATCACCACTAGGTTGTGCTATAGTTTTTTCGTCGGTAAACAACAAGGCTGAAGTGGGTCTTTTGTGCGTGATGGATGGATAGACAGTTGCCCTCACCAGGGTGTTTCTCCTCCTGTGAGGAACTTTCAACCCTCGACTCTAATCATATGAGTCATAAGCAACTAAGAAAATGAATTTCTGTCTATTTTAACTAAATAGTTTTTTTATTTACATTTAGTCATTTAGCAGACACTTACAAAGCGACTTACAAATGAGGGAACAACACAAGTCAGTATTTTTAGGAAAAAACAGCTAGACTGCTGCACTATCAACCCTGCGCATTACTGTGCATACTTTTTTTTATAGCAAGTGTTTGTGGAAGAGGTGTGTTTTAAAAAGTTTTTTAAAACTTTTGATTGATTTAGCCTTGCGTATGTTGTTCCACCATTTAGCAAGGGTGAATGAAATGGAGTGAGAATTGGTGCCTCGGTGAGTTGGAATCACCAGGCAGCATTTGTCACAAAAAATATATATTTTTCATGATTGTGTTATTTTATTTTTATTTTTTTGCATGCAACCTCTCGGTCGAGCTCTCCATTACTATTAAATCCATTTAGTCTTCTCAACTCCTCTACAGAGTAGTTCGGAAAGCCTGTGATGACATCCCAGTTCCTGAGGAGCAGGAGACAGAGGGCCAGAGGCAGCTGCACAGCCTGCTGCTCCAGCAACTCGAAACGGAAGTCAACATTGACCGGTGAAGCCTAATTTACGTAACTATCTAATATACTCCCAGAGCTATAGCTGGAAAAATTTTAAATTCTCTTTTGTTTTTGTTGATTTTAAAACAAAGAGTTTATTTTTTAAAACTGTGTCCAAAATATGTATATTTGGGTATTATACCATTAAAAGAAAATAGTCACTGTTTGGGTTTTCACCAGTATGGGCCAATAAAAAGAAGTCAATAGTAAATAAATACCTGAATGTGCTGAATGACTCATGGAGGATATTCCTGCATGACAATGGCAGTAATGAATTATTTCAGGAGTGATCTGGCTTTATTTTTGCATTAATGAAATGGTACCGACATAAAGAAACAATGACGCGACTTTTAAAAGCTGTCACAACGGCCTAAGGTGGTCAAACAAATAATATTTCTTTAAATGAATTTAGTTTTTTTTTTTAAATAGTTTAAAAGAATAATTAACAGATGAATCCACTTCAGAATCCACTAATTTGAGTTACTGGTTCTAAGGCATTAAGTCATAACATTTTTCCAGTGGTAATGTAGTACACATTTTGAAAAGCAAAATCTCATCTCATTATCTTCCATTTAGTAGTCGTAGGCTTGTGGTTAAAGAACCAGCCATGTGACCTGAAGGTCCCTGGTTCGATACCTAGTCCCACTAAAGTACTATGGCTGAAGTGCGCTTGAACATGGCACTTAACCCCAGTGGCTCCCTTGTTGCCGTATCCAGGGCTGCCCACCGCTCCACTCTACTTTAGTCACTGGTTACTCTTGTAACCAGTGACTCTTGTTAAATGTATAGGGGGAGGGGGGCATTCTGGAGAAATGTTTTTGCACCCCTGGATATTCTCTGGGCACACATTAACTTACATACACTCTCTATGTATATAGGGGCAATTTATATAATGGCAATAAAGATGAATACATTCACCCTGAATACCTGTTTTAGGACTGTGGAAGGAAACCGGAAAACCCGGAGGAAACCCACATGGACATGGGGAGAACATGAAAACTTCACCCAGACTTGAGATTCGAACTTGGCACCCTAGTGCGTCCCAGGTGGCCATATTAACCACTACACCATCAAGCCATCCGACAAGAAAAATATTTTAAAGAAATGTCTTTTAAAACACAGCAATGCAAAGTATGTGTAACACAATGTATTAGTATTTTAATGTTAATAGAGCTTTAACCAATAAGTAATTTTATTATTGGTTGATATGTCTATTATTTTCAGGATTCATTGTTTAATGGTTAATAATATCACAAGTGGGTAAAATGTTGATTAGTGATTTTTAAAATATTATATGTAAAATGACATTTTTAAAATGCTTGGCTTTGTCAACATCCCAACAATATTGAGCTTGATATCATAGAAGAGTAAAAGGAAATTTTAGGATATGTAATAGGTATAATTATTAAAGAGAATGAGATCAATACAGATAGACAGATTAACTTATGTGCTTTGTTTTACTTGTTTATGAAAAAAGTATGCATCAACCCTACATGCAATAAATGACTCGACTGAATTGACGCCCACAAACATTTTTTCTCTTGTTTTAACAGTTGTGTAGCAAAAAAAAAATGCTTTGCTCCTGCTGCTCTGTACAAACCGTTTGGAGATCAGGCAGCAGGGGTCCGCAGTCTGGCCCAGTTCCAAGCACTGCAGAAAGGAGAGAGTGAGCTTGCCAACCTGAGAGAGCTGGGCCTTACTGAGACTGAAATCGAGCTGTGGAGAAACAGAGATCAGCCAGAGAGCCAAGGGAAGGTCAGAGTCGAATTTTACTCACCTTTTAAAAAGCCAGTGCCATTAGAATGAAAGCCACAAATAGTTCAAGTCATTTATTTAATTATGCCATGTAAATTTTGGTCAGATTGATCAGGGACACTGTACCTTTACCCAGAAAACACAGTTTGAGTGGTGACTGAGCACTTATTCACCAGCAAGCTGTCCAAAAACTTATTCCAGAGCTGTCACTGTTAGATCACTGCTGATTACATATTTATTTGAGTTCTATGATCTGTTTTTACCCACACTCTGGTGCGGTAAAAAATAAGTGTGGGTATAAAAATAAGTGAGATTTGGACCAACCACAAAAAAATATCAACCAAATAAATACATATAATGTCTCCAGGACAATTGACACAATGGACAGCACTTTGAACACATCCTTTAGTGGCTTACTGTTATTGCACCATGTCAAAAATGTCTCAATAAGTTGATAATTAATTTTTCAACCCCTTCTGTCCCTCTGATGTACGCATTCTTAATCCTGTCATTGCTGGGCACACCTAAAGAACACCTCAACAGCTTAAGTTCAGTCACCTCCAGCTCTGCTTCCTGTCCCTTTGTCATTGCCTCTGTCTCCAAACCATACAACAAGGCTGGTCTCTCTAATCTTTTATAAATCTTTCCTTTTACTTGTTTTGCAACCTTTTTATTACACAACACTCTTGACACTTTTCTCTGTCTACTCCACATCCACCTGCACTCTCTTCTTCACCTCCTTTCCACACTCCCCATTTCCCTGGAATGTCGATCCTTAGTACCTGAACTTCGGCACCTTTTTGACCACTGATCCCTGTAGCCTGACTGTTCCACCTGCTAAGCTTTATTCCTCTCATTTCCATATAATCTCCTCCTCTCCAAGTTCTCTTTCAACTGTCTCCTGTTCTCACTACATATCACAATGTCATCAGCAAACATCATACTCCAAGGCAATCCATGTCTGACCTTATCTGTTAGCCTGTCCATCACCAGAGGAAATAAGAAGGGGCTCAGGGCCTAACCTTGATGGAACCCCACCTCCACATGAAGATATCAGTCGATCCCACAGAACATCTCACTACTGTCACGCTATTCTCTTACATGTCTTAAACAAGTCTAACATACTTCTCAGCTACTCCAGACTTTCTCATACACTACCCGCTGTTCACAGTCGGGATCAGTACAAGTACTCTGTCTGTCGATCTATCTAATCTAATTCATCCACCTACCTTCCTCCCTCTTGTCTAAGCCTAGCTTCCATAATTCTCTCCCAAATCGTCATTGTGGTACAATTACACAATCGTTTTACACCGAATATTCTTCCTCTCGCAACCCTCACCATTTATCCGGGCTTGGGACTGGCACTAGGACTACCTTGTTCGAGCACTCTAGTGGCTTGTTTTTCAAGCTCATTAGTGACTGGTTTGAAAGTATGAGCATGTACAGCACTCAATATTTAGATAGGGCTCCTTTGGCCTGGATTATTGCAGCAATGTGGCGTGGCATGGAGTCAGTCTGTGGCACTGCTTAGGGATTATTAGAGCCCAGTTGCTGATAGTGGTCTTCAGCTTTTCTGAATTGTGTCTAGCTTATCGCATCGTCCTTTTTACAATACCTTGAAGCAGACACTGGTAGCTTTGTCACAGTGTGTAAGGGCCATGTCCCGTTGACAAAATAAATCTGCATCGCCATAAAGTTGGTCAGCAGCAGGAAGCATAAAGTGCTCTAAAACTTTCTGGTAGACGTCTGCATTGACCTTGGACCTCAGAAAACACAATGGACCAACACCAGCAGATGACTCCCTAAACCATCACTTATTGTGGAAACTTTACATTGGACCTTAAGTTATTTTGAGATGTGTTGAGTTAATTAGCTGATTAGAATGTGGGACCATGTGTCTTCACAATATTCTAGTTATTACTCAGTAATATTCAACCGAAGTTGGAATTTTCTATAGTTGTCTGTTAAAATCAAAATTGAAAAGAAAAACATTTGAAATAGTCTGTCAGTCTGTGTGTAATAAATAAATAAACAATTATCAATTTTTGAAATAAACTTTTTTTTATGATATTCTCATTTTATGACCAGCACCTGTATACACACTGGTGAAGTAAGCATCTGTGCCCAGAGTGGTAGGCAGCCCTGTATATGTTGCCCGGTGAACAATTAGGGTTATGTGCCTTTCCCAAGGGCAGTTTAGCTATAGTACTTGGTGAGACTGGGTATCTAACCGGGGACCTTCAGGTTACAAGGATAGTTCCTTAACCACAAGCATTCGATGATTACAGGTCTGTGTAAAATTATTTGGTATAAAAAAAATTATCTTGCTTATGAAAAGTCTTTTGATCTGATCCTTAGAACCGTGGAGTTTGTCTGGCTCCAGAAGCACGGGAAGAGCGTCTACAGGTCATCCGGGAAAAGATGGCAGTGCGGGCAGAGTTGCTGGCGCGACCCCAACGTTTCTCAAGCAGCCGAGCCTTGTCACGTCGAGAGATGGAAATTGAAAAAGCTCTGTTTCGTGGCACTGACCGCTGCAGCTTCCTTACAGCCCTCTACCATCAAGGTTCGTTCCAGCAAATTGTCACATAGTACAGAATGCTACTTCTGTGGATAACTTATTGGTTCTCACATCACTACACTACACTAATGTCTGTCTGTCTCACTGACCATACACAATGAAGAACAAACAACATTTCTCTATTCATATTGTTTTTCAACGCTGTTCTTATAGTTTTACATTTTACATTTCATTTTATATTTTACATTTGTCCTGCTATTTGTGTAAGCAGACTGTAGTTTATAGGTACATTATGTAATACTATGCATGGGACAAATAGTATTTAATTTGATTTGTTTTGATTTTGTGCATCATTCTTTACTTTCCTACTTTTGCAGATGAAAATGCAGGGAATTGCCAACAGGGGGCGACATCTTCTAACTCAATGGATTCATTATATAGAGATTTTCTGAAAGACCAGAATAAAGACTCCATGGATTTACTCTCAACCCAGGCTGAAATTTACAACATACCAGATTTGAAACAGAACGATTCAGAGAATAGCCAATCAACACTTTCACTTCCAGACTCATATCAGTCGCATATACTTGAATTGAACATGGAAAGAAATATAACTGCTTCTCACATCAGCACCAGGGACCAATCACAGCCTCAGAATGAAGAGTCAGTTGTTTTACAGAAACTAACAGTTAATCAGACCATTGGAAGTCTAAACGCTTCTTTAAAACTGGGGCAGAGGGGTCCTGTGACCATCAGTGGATCAGTGGAAGAGATTTCAGATGATGAGATCACAAACAATCGAGAGACAGAAGAGGGCATCAGAAGAATTTCACGATTTCAAAATTACCAGCGTGGAGAGCCTTCTAATGTAAGTTTTAATTAGAACCAACTTGGATTCAAAATTGTATTTATGTAATGTACAATGTACAGTATACCCCTCCTCCATTGTATCAGTTCCACTTATTATAAAGATGGACTTTGTAGTTCTACAATTACAGACTCTAGTCTATCTGTTTGACTACAGTATTTGTTCTAATGTCATGACCCCAATAGTACCACCTTGAAGCAAGTATTATTTGGTGCATTGTTCCTATCCCGGCAGTGTCACTGACATGTTTACATAAAACTACTGCAGCACTGAAACCCAACTTTTGATTGGTGCTGAGTGGTATGCTAATTATAATAGTACCAATTAAATTGAATGAAGTCATAATATAGTGTTTTGTGATGTGGTCATGAACAGCATTTTGTTCTGTAACTCATTTTAATCCACTTGCACTGACATCTCACATTATGCATTGGTGTGTTTAACACATGGAGCAGTCACTTCACAGATCCTGCAGTAGTGTGATTGCTATTATGTAATACAATTAATGCTGAATATTTGTAAAATATTTTTAGACTGTACTGCTTAAATTGGTTGTATAAACTGTTTCAAATTATTATGCATAAAGTGTTTAGGAGTGATGAGGTAATTAAGTTTCAAATTAAGTAAACAGCACTTTCTGCCATGGTTCAAGAAGAATAACTGTGCATTCCACAGCAAGATCATTTTCATGCATGATAATGCACCGTCTCGTGCTGCAAAAGAACACATCTGCATCTCTGTCTGCTATGGGCATAAAAGAGGACAAACTTATGGTGGGGCCCAACTTGCTCCCCTGACCTCAGCCACATTAAGAACCTCTGGAGCATCATCAAAAGGAGTGTCTATGATGGCAGAAGGCAGTTCACATCTTAAGCAACAGCTCTGGGAGGGGATTCTGTCCTCATGCAAAACAATTGAATCAGATAGCATCCAAAACCTGACAAGTTCAATGGGCGAGAGAGTTCAGAATCTCCTTTCGAACAAGGGGTCCTATGTGCATATGTAACATCACCTAGAATAAAGTTTTGACTTGAAAACTGTTTAATTACAGTTTCTAATAACCTGGTAATGCTTATAATATCACAAATTACCATTTTTTTTTGTTCTTTATAAAAACGAAATGGTTGAAAACTCTGTTGTGCATAATAATTTGGAACCTGCATTTTAAATGTGTTTAATTTTTTTGAAATATACTGTTATCATTGGCAGTACTTTTTAATAGTTCATGACTGGGAAATTACAATAATGTAATTCATATAGGTAATTTTGGAAAATCTTGAGAAAATATTTACATAATAATTTGGAACACAGTGTATTTAAGGTCACTTCCTATTAAGAAAACATATTTCAAGAATCTTTGTGAACATTTTTTTATTATTTTCTAAATTTACTTATTTATATGTTAAAAGCGCCATTTGCTTTGATTTGTAGTTTGTACCCTACCATGCCAAAAACGGTCACCTCCTTGATTTAAATAGGAAAGGAGGTAAGCACCTCTTGTTACAAGGAGGTGTAACTAATAAAGTGGCCAGCAAGTATACGGAATGAGTTAAATAAATGGATCCACGCAAATAACCATAAATGTATTGACCTTTAGGACTTGATAGTAAAGAAGATGGGTCAATGTAAGCAATTGAAAGTTTGCAGTTACATATGTAATGTTTTTGTTTTTTTGTATAGATTCTGTGTGTGAAGAACCTGAGTCCCAAAGCATCTCTGGCCCAATTGGTGTCACTTTTCTCCAGATTTCAGAAGGATGATGCAGATCCTATTGTGTACCGTCTCCTTACAGGCAGACTGAAGGGCCAAGCCTTTATTACATTCTCTGGTATGAACACATTTTTACTTCATCTAAACTTAATATCTTTTGTTTCTTAGTGTTTGTTTTAATTTGGGCTTTAGCTTAAGTCCGGCATGCCCAATACATTCATCGTGATCGATCGGTTGATTACGCAGTATATGTTGGTAGATCTCTGTAAAACACTCCACAGGTTTGAGAAATAAAGGATGTTGACTGCAATTAGCAGCAACTTATTACAGCACAGTAAGCACTTATAAACTCATGTTCACCATTCATAATCCAGTGCGTAACCACGCCCCTGCCACTGTCGCGTCTTCTTTAAATGTGCGTTACATTCAAACTGCTTACACTTTGGGCAGGTCAATATAATTGACTGTTATTTGTTAACAACTTAACAATGTCTCGGAGCACTGTCTCGTGAGCAAGCTAGAAAGTTTCTGTTTGTGTTTCTCCATTTTAATTGACCCACATGATGTGTATGGGACCTAGTACCAAGAAATCTAAAACTTAACACATTTTTATTTAGAGTGGGAGAAGGATAATTTTTTATGATGTTTAACTCCAAATGTATATGCTTGATTTGAAGCAGCCAATCGATCAAGTCTTGTTTTCACAAAGCCCAGCTTAAAAGCAAAAGCTGCCATTGTAGCATCATTCCAGTCGTGATTATAATGAAGCGCAAAAAAAAATAATTTTAAACTGGGGACATGATCAAAGAGACTTTAGTGGAGGCAGCAGAAAAATAGCATCATAAAAAATATAGTGTAGAATTTTAGTCCTGCGAACTGACATTTAGTCAAGGGCTCTCTGTTGGGCTGTTTTAAAACTTGTTGGCTGAAGATATGTACACTGCTCAAAAAAAAAAAAAGGAAACACTCCAATCACAAATCCTAGATCTAAATTAATGAAATATTCTCATTGAATACTTTGTTCTGTAAAAAGTTGAATGTGCTGGTTACAAAACCATTCAAAAATCCTCAATGGAAATCAAATTTATTAACCAATGGAGACCTGGATTTGGAGTCAAACACAAAATTAAGTGGAAAAACACAATACAAGCTGATTCAATTTTGAGGCATTTCATTTACATTTAAATTTGATCATTTAGCAGATGCTTTTATCCAAAGTATACAAATTAACAGTTAGGGTTACAACACAAGGTTACATACAGAATCCCTGGAGCAACAAGGGTTAAGGATCTCAAAGACCCACATGGGTAACTTCAGTGGAACACGGATTTAAACCGACAATGCTTAGATTGCAACCCCAACACTATAACCAATGAGCTACCACACCCCTGGGATCCCCTCCCAGACCTGGACTAAAGCATCTGCTAACTCCTGGACAGTCTGTGGAGCTACGGCTTCCTCCATGTCTCCTGATGTACTGGCCTGTCTCCTGGTAGCACCTCTGGTCACTATGCTGACAGACACAGCAAACCTTCTTGCCACAGCTCACATTGATGTGCCATCCTGGATGCTCTTCACTACCTGAGCAACTTGTGTGGGTTGTAGAGTCCTTCTCATGCTACCAAGAGTGTGAAAGCACCACAAACATTAAAAAGTGACCAAAACATCAGGCAGAAAGCATAGGTACTGAGGAGTGGTCTGTGGTCCCCTCCTGCAAAACCACTTTTTTATTAAGTGCCAATAATTTCCACCTGTTGTCTATTCCATTTGCACAACAGCATGTGTCAAACAGTGTTGCTTCCTAAGTGGACAGTTTTATTTACATGTGTTATATTTTGTTGTTTAAGTGTTCCCTATATATATAGTGTGTGCATGTATATATGTGTGTATATTTACACATTTTAACATTCATTTGTCATTGTATTAAGTAACTGGATGTTTTCTGTCTACAGTGGTTTGTTTTATTATGATACTAGTTTTATTGAAATACTTTTCTCCGCCCCACAGACAGAGCATCTGCAGAGGCAGCAGTGGACTTGGTGAATGGATATAAACTGCTGGACAAACCTCTTGTCATCGAGTTTGGCCACAAAAAAAGTCAAAACAGTAGCAAGGAATCTACAACAATAGCAAAGCCGATTCTGGACAATGTAAATATCTCGTCATGAAAAAATGTACATTTATTATGTGTGCAACATTTATTTTATATATATTTTTTTAAATAGTATAAATTGTTTTAATTACTCCTAAAGTTTCACCTTTTGCAGGATATCAGAAGGTATTCCTACTAAATCCCGTAGAGGTCCTCAGCCAATCAGATTTAAGGACCCCACCTGTTTTATAGGAGCATTTATAAAGTATTCTCAGCACTTGTCATAAGCCTCTATTGGTGGACTTTAATGTACCTATAGGACCAATGAATCTGTAAATATTTATAATCACACTTATGATATGCCATATATATGGCTTTATAACATAAAGTGACATATACATTTGATTCTTTTGAATTTTTTTTTTAAAACATTTTTTTTGATACAAGATGATTTTACTTTTTAGTTTTGGTCTTTTCTGGTTTTGATACCTGTCGGAACAGCTTCTGAGTGTTTTCATGCGTGAGTCGTTTTCATCATGCCTTAAATAATATGTTTTTTTTTTTGTTTTATTTAAAGAGGAAATATTCATTTAGCACTCATGCATTCATCTGTCCACTATCTTCCGTTAGTTCGGGGTTCGCAGGGGCAACAATCTAAGCAGAAAACACTTGTCATAAGCCTTTGTTAATGTCTATAAATGTGCATAACCTCACTCATAAAGTGTTATAAGAACATCCCAAAAGGCTTTATAACACAAAGTGACATAATGCATTATAAATTTTAACTGTCCATTAACTTATTATTGAGACCAGTAACAAAGCCTTATGATGCGTTTAATGAGTGTTTTTCCTGAAAAAGCTTATAAGCGCTTTTTACAGACATAAAAGTCAAATGATGTAATTAACTGAAAGAGACTGCATACATAGTAGTACATAATGACTTATAAGTGCTTATAAATGTTCTTTAAAGTCTTTAAGTAAAATGTAATCATCTTGTTGAAAGTAAGAATGTCTAAACATCCAAAGAACCAAAAGTTATAAGTTTATATTATAATGCATTGTCACTTTGTTATAAAGCCTTATGTCAAATTGTAACATTTTATGACTATGGTTATGGCAAATGTTATTAATGCTTTATGAATGCACTTATAACACATAAATACCAAAAAAAAAGTTACGTAAGTACATTATGCGTTATGTCACTGTTATAGATGGTTGTTTAATAATAAAACAATCTTCTCCAATACAACTTGCCTTATTCTGCACACACTGTTAAGTGTTTTTATAAACTGCTATGTAAATTAACAAAGAGTTATGACAAATGTTGCACTTTGCTGCCACAAGCTGCCCTCATTTAGTCCGGTTGATGTGCCATTTTTGTGCACTAGAGCTGTGAATTATTGACCTGTGCCAAAGATAGAAATGTGAAGATACACTGTTGTTGGTTAGAAATCATTTAGTTAAGTGTGTTGATTTGTTTTAAGTGATTTTGCTAACTGTGATAAAAAAAAAACGGGCAATATAACCCAACAACCTGCGATCACTAGATTTAAAAATAATAATTTGTAATTATCTGTGAAATAGCTATCTTATCTTATGTGTAATAAATGTTCTGTTTTTTCTGGCAGATAAACAAAAGCAACCCTGTTGAAATAACAAAATTTTGCAAGTTTATTATACAGTGAGGCTTGTACTTTGTGTTGAAGCATAAAGTATTTAATATCCTATTCGTAATAAAAGGTAGTTAAAGAAATATGTCGTTGTAAATCATTACCTCTGTGTGTGTTGGAGCATTATACCCATTGACTACATCTGATAATATAAATCAATGACAAATTGCAACAGAAAATGGTAAATTTTATAGAAAACCATGTAAGTAAACAATCTTTTTGATCTTTTACGGCTGGCTACAAAATAAACCACTTATGTTACATCAGTATTAGATCTGAGACGAGCAATGTTCAGTTCATATTTCTATGATGGTCTCCTCCCAGTGCCGCAGTGTAAAAATGTCGGTGACCCAATGGTCAGAAACAGTAACTCATAAAAAAAGAGTTACATAAAACAGGTATAAAATCTACATGAACTTATTTTTTTTTCTTAAATGACAGAAAACAAGTAAAAAAATCTAGATGACCTTTTTTTTCTTTCTTAAAAATACATTTGCACTTTAAATGTTTGTAACTTGTTTTACATGATACCACTGCTTATTCCCCAAAACACTTAAAATTAAGGCATGAATCAGTTATTTGCTTACATGGACAAGAATAGTTTAGCTAAAAAGTCTTAATCGATGCACATTTCTTTACTTTTTAATGAGATTTTGAAACATTCCAGTGACATGACTGTAAAAAGTTTGGTCCACAGTCATGTTGTGCCACTGCATTACAGAAAATGTGCTAAACAAGTAGCTCATCCACTGCTGAAATAATGAAGTCTGCTGGATTTGATAAAGTAGCACCTTTCTGAATGTTCTCCCAGGAGGCTTGCAGACAATCACAAAACCAAATCCAGGAAAATCCTTTTAGAATCACCTCATTCTTTTGCGTTTGAGTGCAGTAATATTAGCCAGTAAGTCATCACACATACCCAGTGACATCGTAACTAGCACTTGTTTTCTGTCGAGTTGATTTTTCAGCGCCTCTCATCACAGTGCTGGCGTGGCTGCTGCTACTAATTTGGCTCACCAGGGTATGGGTTTTGTTGGTGGGGTTGAGGTTAATTGTGCTCGGCAGTGTTCCTGGGACGCGGTAAGGTGCTGAGACTCCATGGCCTGCAGCACCCACCCCTGAACGTTCAGGGTACGGATAACCTCCAGCATGGCGTCGGAAGCTGTGCCCTGTATCCAGGTTGGAACAACAGGACATGCTTAGTAGCCCTCCACCCAGCAAAGACATAAGAGATGAGGCTATGCCAACATACAGACAGTCCCCGATCTCAAACTTCAGACTGTCGGGGAGATTATACTGGTAGAAGGTCTGCACCACCTCATGGGTCTTCCAGCACACGGGAATGAGAGCGAGGAAACCAGCCGTAAAGAAGAGACATCCTCCAGCTCCAGCCACTTTGGTTTTGCTAGAAGTTCCAGCCATGCAGACGGTGCACTGCATCCCGACGCTGGACACGGCACAGGCAATGACGGACAAGATTATGGAGATGACCATCAGGGCTCGAGCCACCTGCAGGTCTGTGCTCAACCCAAGGATGGTGTTGTAGGTCTCGCACTGAAAGGCTCCTGTACTTTGTTGGACGCACGCCATCCACAGGCCCTTCACGTTGACTACAGCTGTGACAATGTTTGACCCGATGTGGGCCGTGGTCTCCCAGTAGGGCAGTAAAGTGGCCACCAATGTGCCAATCATGCCAAAAATTCCCAAGAAGAATCCCATCAATTCCACTGCAGCAGCAGCCATCACTGTGAATGGGGTGGTACACTATGTATCCTTAATTGTACTCCTTCTCCAAATCAGATGAAGTCCCAGATCTCAAAATCCTGATTGATTGCTGTAGGATTTAATCACAAATTAGCAAATTATGTACATCCTCCGTCACAGGAATTGCACCTAGAATGGTAAGTCTACTTTGCTGTAACCAAACCAACTTTGATTTCTCATATAGCTCCTCTTGTCTGTATTCTGTACTCCGTGTGTATCTCTGTATGTATCTGTGCTTGTGTGTGTTCAGTCCGTGCTTTTCCCTATCTATGTTTCAACAGTCCATGTATAAGAACAAACAGAAAAATGGGTTAAAGATAAACCCATTGCTCACCCCAAAACAGATCTGTTGTTAACTCAAGGCCGTAAGAGGAAGGTCACTGTCAGTCATCAGAGGATCGTTTTTTCCCCCTCTAAAATAAAAAAAATTAAAAAAAAATACAAGAAAAGACATTTCAATAGTTTAAGACCAATCATGCATGTAAAGCATCTGGATGATCACTATTCATTCTCATGTCCTCACTATTCATTCTCATGTCCCCAAACAGTTCAAACCAAAAAGTGAATAATGGATGTCCCATAATGTCTAGTATTGCTGCAACTTCACTGTGTGTGTACAATACAAAATTTATTGTAACAAATGTATAAATTTTTACTGTACGATTCAATCTATCCATTATCATCTGCTTAATCCTTTATTAGGGTCAAGTTTTTAATGCAAACCCATTAGAACGTTCTGGGCGCTAGGCAGATACACCCAGAATCATTGGGCATACATTCACTTACACAAAGTCTATATAAAGGCAATTTAAAGCAGCCAATGTACCTTAAATTCATTTGCATTTGGAGGCCTGCTTTGGGTCCTAACAATTTTGTTCTCAACGCATTCCACTATCTACTAAATAAAGATTTTCAACTGAAATATTTTATTTATTCATTGAGATCTAGGATGTGTTATTTTAGTGTTCCCTTTATTTTTTTGCATACACTGGTATTTAAACACAAGTACAATATATTTTAATTTATATATACCTTGCACTACCACTTTACCTTTCATCTTATTTCTATTATGTTTGTGTTATTGTACTCTATAATTTAATACGTTAACTTAAATTTGTTTTAGTTTTAAATTATAACACTATAAATACTATATTATTCGCAATAACCCACACCTTTGTATGAATGCGCGATATAAAAACGATGAAAGAAAACACGGTTTTTCATAAACTGCTTTTTGTAATTTGGCCACTAGATGGCATTATTGGGTTGGTAAAGAAACCGGAAATATTTTTCTTGCATCAGGGTTCATTCATTTATTCATTATTTTCCGCTTATTCCTTTATGATGGTCGCGGGGGACACACATACACACACTATACAGGGCAATTTAGAGCATTCAATTTACCTTGCATCCATGTTTTTGGGATGTGGGAGG
>JAOUQT010000042.1:1522160-1545544 GCA_025769995.1 Xyliphius kryptos | reverse complement strand
CCATAGAGGTAGCATGAGGCGGTGTCTACAACCCACACAAGTTGCTCAGGTAGTGCAGCTTATTCAAGATGGCACATTAATGCCAGCTGTGGCAGCAAGAAGGTTTGCTGTGTCGGTCAGCACAGTGTCCAGAGCATGAAGCCGATACCAGGAGCATGCCCAGGCGTTGTAGTGAGGTCATACAGGCACGTGGAGGACATACACACTACTGAGCCTCATTTGAACTTGTCTTGAGGAATTTCCACTGATGTTGGATCAGCTGGTCATTTGATTTGGAGTAGGATTCCAAATCCAGACCTCCACGAGATAATCATTTTGATTTACAGTTTTATATTCTTTTTATGTTAGTTTGTTCTTAATGCATTCCACTATCTACTACAAAGATTTTCAACTGAAATATTTTATTCATTGTGATCTAGGATGTGTTATTTTAGTGTTCCCTTTATATTTGAGCATATCTAAACACAACTCCTACTGATAACCATTTTTTTAAACAGCCTGGCTAAGTATTTAAACGATTTCATCAGTCGAGCACCTGCAAGAACGATATGAGCAAGTTTTTAAAAGCTACCTTTAAGTGTCCATCTGAACCTGCCACTCATCTGTAATATCGCACAAAGGACCTACAGTGTTACTACAGTAACCCATTGTAAATTCTGTCATGTTATATGACATGACTCACTCATTAATCCCCATTAAATAGTTACAAAGGCCTATTTATAAAAAAAAATCATTCAGTTTTATGGTTTAAAAGGTAATTATGCAGATTAGAAAGTCAATTAAATCAAATGCAGTAATTTTCCTTTTTTTTCCTCAATGTGCTCACACCGCACTTTTATTATGTACATACCATTGTGTGTCTATTTTATCCGCTTCACTTAACATATACAGTTATAAGGGGAAAAAACATGCTTGCTGAAGTCTGTGGTCTTGTTTTAAAATATGAAAAACTGGTTCTTACAAAGACTTAAAATTTGTAGACAACCACAAACAAACAACATGACAAATTACACCGTCACACCGTTCTTTTTAAATAAAAATGAAGGCAAAATGTGGCGGCACGGTGGCTTAGTGGTTAGCACTTTCGCCTCTCAGCGCTGGGGATTCCCGGTTCCAATCCCAATCTGGGTGGAGTTTCCATGTTCTCCCCGTGTCTGCGTGGGTTTTCTCCAGTTTCCTCCCACATTCCAAAAACATGGATTCAAGGTAAATTGAATGTTCTAAATTGCCCTGTATCGTATGTGTGGCTGTGTGAGTGCCCGAGACGTTCTCCCCTGGATGGGCATGGGGAACCCCCCCCCCCATAAAGGAATAAGCAGAAGATAATAAATGAATGAATGAAAAATACAGATTATTATAAACAGCGGGCAAATTTCTGAAACTGTGTTCTTTAATTTGGTCACTAGATGGAAGTATGATTTTTAGAGAAACTGGAACCCTGTTCCTCAGCGATCATCGTTCACTTTAAAAAACGGACTAGATTACATCGTGAAAGTCCGGTATTGTAAAAGCAAAACGGCACCCCATGTTGTGTATTATTGTGAATAAATCACGGAGAAGAGGTCTAACAGTGCTCCACTTTGCATTGTGCCTAATAACACCTCTATCCCATGATTTATTCACAATAATGCCATGCCCTCTCGTATCTTATTGTTTTATTAAACCAAATATAATTATTAGGAAACCAATAAACAAGTCTATCAAGTCACAAAATAATTTGACGAACTAATCCTTAATACATCATGGCGTACCTGGTCCCCCCACTCGTTGATGATAGGCATGTTGACGTCATCAATAAAGATAGACATTTTCTTGCCAGCTGGCGGACCGTACGTAGTACCCATGCGTTTGTCCAGGTAGCTCTCCACCGAGCGCTGAGGAAAAGAAGAGGATCCCCTGCTGTTATCCCAGGGTTTAATCCAGCCAGCATGCCTGAGACATTTTTCACGTTTGTAATATTTTGCACAGTAGAAACATGAACATAAACAAAACAAGGGCAAAAACCTGGAACATGAAGGGTGTGGTCGCTGAGGAGAAGTTGAGACTCTTGGTGATGTGGGATTCTGGGTCGTATTTAGAGAGGAAATGTTTGATGATGACAGTCTTCGCAGTGCCCTGCTCACCAATCAAAAGGACGGCCTAGACATGAGAGGAGGACAAACTTTAACACAATTAAAGACAATAAGGGTTTTCCCTGTCCCAAACTGGCTTATTTAATAATTACCAATAATACATAGTGGTCTAATCAATTTTTGGGGGTTTGATTTAAGACTGGGGGGCATGGTGGCTCAGTGTTTAGCACATACGCCTTTCAGCGCTAGGGATTCCCGGTTCAAACCCCATTCTGGGTGGAGTTTCCATGTTCTCCGCGTGTCCGTGTGGGATTCCTCTGGATTGTCCAGAAAAAGTCCCAAAAAATGGATTCAAGGTAAATTGGCTGCTTTAAATTGCCCCTATAGTATGTGTGTGTGTGCCTTGTTCCAGCACCTGAGGCATTTTCCCCTGAATGGACATGAGGAACCACCCGCGCCCCTTGTAGAGGATTAAGCAGAAGATAATAAATAAATAAATGAATTAATGATTTAAGACTTACACGTCCCTGCTTGGCCATGGTCTGAATGAGGAAATCTGTGCGCACATTATCAACGTTAGGCACCAGGATGGAGCCATAATCAGGTGTAGAGTCTGGAGGGTAGATATATTCCTCCACACGAGTGTTCCAGTGCATCCACTGACCTGAAAAACCCCAAGACCGGCTTATGATAAAGTTCTGATGATTCTACACTTAAACGCACAGCGGTCATTACGCTCTGCAACCAACGCACCACGTGGGCTTTGAATAGAACAGCGAGTCTCAAATGGTGGTTCGCAACCCAAAAGTGGGCACCAACACATTTTGACTGAGGCAAAAATAATAAATACAGTGTTACAATACAATACATTTGTTGACTTCGAAAATCACGAGCTTTTGTGTTTGTCAAAGTATTTGCGAAAATGACACCGCTGTTTTTGCCAACGGCTTCAGATTTAATCGGCATAATTAAATGTGAAAGCGACGTTAACGCTTTACTTTTTGCTCCATCATGTGATAAAAAGGTTTCCAGCTCCAGCAGCACACCAAAGAAAAAAAACAGAAACACGATCGAGTTCACGATCATTCAAAAATACGAGAGCAGTATTTGGTACGAGCCACGTGTACGGAAATTCACAGACCACCATTCCATTGTTGGTAAAAAAAAGGAAGTGTTAATGCTCTTACACAACAAAGACTGATGATGACAAATTCATTATTAATATGGATCAAAAGCAGTTAGATGGTGAGAAATATGAATGCCATTCCGTAAAATGTTAAACATTTATTTAAAACTAGCCAACTACCCATGCGTTGCTACGGTGATTCACTTGAGAGACTGACCCTTAGATTTGTTAATAGTCATTGCAAAGCACATTTTGGATTGGGTCCCCTGGTGGGCCCCGTGGGAATTTTTGGAAATTTTCGATATCTCTGAGTGTAGAGGTCATCCTGTACATCTCTGCCAAATATGAAGTATGTGATGTGTGTGGAAATGTCCAATTAGAGTAGGGCCCATATTTTGAATTGGGTTCCCTGGTGGGTCCCCCATGGGATTTTTTTTGAAATTTTTGATATCTCTATGACTGTAGAGGTTCTTCTATATATCTTTGCCAAATTTGAAGTTTGTGAGGTGAGTGTAAGTGCTCAATTTAATCAGTGCCCGTGTTTCAGATTGGGTCCCCTGGTTGGCCCCCCAGTGGGATTTTGAAAGTGAAAACTGCTTAATTGTTCCAAGTGCATGGTGGAGGGTGGGGGAATGACGGTGCCAAGTATCAATCTTGTAGGTAGTCGGGAAGTGGGAGAATGAGTGAGTGAGTGAGGGCTTTGGGTTTTATAGGTATAGATTTACATCAGACTTTTAAACTAAACTGCATTAACCTTCATTTCCAAGAAAGTTCATAAAAGTGGTCCCGACATAATGATCATAAAAATATGGGCTTATACTAGAAAAGCCCTGAAAAAAAAGTGTGTGTATGGTCTGTGTTTTATGACCTCAGGCGCAAAAACCAGCATCAGTACAATGAAGCACAATAAGAAATGCACTTTCTGAGATGAAGCCGTCATCCAACCTTTTATCCATGGTGGTGGCACTGAGGGAAGCCCAGAGTTCTAAGTTCTTTGATGTTTTACAAAACAAGTAGCAACCAATGTGCTTCTTATCTGTTTCCATACAGGTCAGACACTGCACTCAGCACTTCACTCTTTACCCTCATGCCTTCTGACTCACTAAACCCGTGATGCAGAGATGAAACTTAAGCATGTTAGAGGACTTTATTGTAAACGTACTGCAGCCACTGAAAAGAACCCCCCGGCTGGGAATGTGTAGGTTTGCCCCGTGATGGCAACATGAAGTTGGGATAGTTTTAAGAATCTCCCTCAAACCTAATTAAGATTTTAAAAATACAGTAATGAATAAGGAATAAAAATATATGCTCTTGCTGCCCAGCGATAGATTAGCACTTTGTCCTGGGTGTATTTGCCCAGCGCCTGAAATGTTCTCACCTGGTTGGGTATTAGGAACCCCACCGTGACCCTAGTAGAGGACTAAGCGGAAGATAATGAATAAATGAATGAATGAATATATGCTATAGCATATATAATAGATATTATAAAACATTTTTGTTATATTAGATTAGTGCCATGTGTTTGTTTATTTGTAGGAACAGACCATCAGGCGAAACGTGGTAGTCAAACATGGTGTCCTCGCTGTTAGCCGGAACGTCTGGCAGATCCAGATGGATGCTGTCGCTGCTTCGCAGCCAACTTTCAATCTTCCGCCGATCATCCAGCTCGAGGAGGGCGCCGACGCTCCACATGAGCGAGAAGACGTACAAACGAGCCATATGCTCTCGAGTCACCTCGCTGCCCAGCTCCTACACACCCACACACAATATATATTACACCTAGATACACTACAGCTGAATCTACACTAATAATAACTAAATAAAATTACACATTAATGGTCTTGGTTGAAGATAAGAACGTGGATTTATTACTGTTGTTTTTTTACACAATGCTGTATGAATCTGCAAGTTTTTGATAAGTGGCTTAAGACTCCTAATGGGGGTTGTGTGCATTATTTAAAGAGAACATTATAGTAGCTGTGTTGACGTGTAATAACTAGTGGAATAGGTGTGCTGCGCTACGGTGGAGAACTTGACAACAGTGTGAAACTGAAAAGGCACATGTTTTTAAATGAGTGATGACTTTGGAGTTTATATATTTCAAATGCTCATATTATTATAGAAATAAGGTACGAGAGGGCATGCACTATTCTGAATAATCCACGGGAAAGAGGTGTTATTAGGCATGACGCGCACGCAGAGTGCCTGATTGCTTTTAGAAAACACACTTCAATAAGAAAAACAAGGTTTGATTCATAAATGCGTTGATTTAAAGCAAAATCGCTAAAAACCTAATCCAGCCTGTTTTTTTTTTCTTCAAATGAACGCTTACGCAAAAGTGTAAAAGATTTCAGATTTCTTTAACAATCAAATCCTGCCATCTAGCGCGAAAATTAAGACCACTAGATTGTGCATTTATACGAATATTGATATTGTAAATAATGTCACGGCTAGTCAAGATGTTCAGCCGATCAGATTTAAGGACCAGAACTACCTGTTTTATAATATAATGTTTGTGGCAATTAAAAATCTGAAATGATTATGCAGAATAAATATAGTGTGCGTTGGGACTACGATGTCTACGCAATTGCTTTCTTATGGGAATTTATCATGTATCAAGTTTTTCCAAGGACATGATGGAGAGTCATGATGCCAAATTTAAGCTTTGTAGGTACTCGGAAGTTGTAAAATTAGTGATGAGTCAACGAGGGCTTAGCCTTTTGTTAGTATAGATAAACAGCACACAGTTACAAAGTCTATGTTTTAAATACTTCATTTCAACATACACTTGTGAAGAACATCATCAGATTTATTTTGCCTTCGACCCTAAATTTCTAGTTTATGTACAGGCAGCACATACGCCTGCATTTGTGTGTAATATTGTTTTGACTCAGACGAGGGGAAACACTGCAAACCCACTTACAGCTTCTTTGCGACCGGCTTATATCATCCTAACATTTCCTGTTGTTCCGGTACAATGGCAGCATATTACGTTCATATTTTTCGTTTTTTGGTATGAGTACAGGGACGGGAGGTGGATACGGATGTGGTACCTTGGGAACCTGCAGGAGGCCCTGCAGCATGTTGATGCACTGCATGATTATGAAAGCCTCCAGCATGTCCATCTTATAATCCAGATTCTGCACGCTGTATCGGTAGAGCTCAGGAAAAGAGCCAGAGAAAAGCTCGCGCAAAATCTCTGCCTCTTGTGGAGAGCGCTTTCTCAGCCAGCCCTACACACAAACACACACACACGCGCATACACACACACACACACACACACTTTTTTGTATCTTCACTCAGCAGTTTTCTCCAGTAGCCTGACCTAAATACAGTCTTAATCAGGCTTTTCTTTTTCCAGGGGTCTAGATGTAAAAAGTATAGAAATGAAGTGTAAATATTATGAGAGCTGCATTCAAAATTGCATACTGTCTGTTACATAGTAGCCAAATACTGTAGGTGTGATTGACAAGTTTGCAAAATTAGAACAAACTCTTTATTTGGTTATGTCGGCTCATTTAAAAAATGTGGACGGCGGCATGGTTGTTGGTACCAGACAGACTGCTTTAAGCATTTGTATGATATCTGATGTCCTGTTTTTTGTTTTTTTTTTGTCGAGAGAATATATATTAAGTGTTGATAGAATATATTAATGGAAAGAAACGTAGGTAGAAAAGTAGGTGAGAGAGGTGAATTAAGAGCTGCCAGAAAAATACAAAACAAAAAAAAAATAAAACTTTAAATGCTAAGCGCCATCTAATGGTGCACCCTGAAGATTTTACATTATTTTAGGTTCTAAAATGTAAAGGTTGACAGGTTGAAGTAAATTGACGGAAAAGCCTGAGGTCGCTCCGGAAATTTCCAGGGAGTTAGCGTGTGATGTCATTGGCGGAATAACGGCACTATAAAACGGCGGGGGTGATTTAGTTGGACTGTAAATGTTCCAGCGCTGGTTTGTCAGATTTGGAAGATATTTTTTCAAAGAGATGAAGATGATGAATCAGCAGGGACTGTAGGGGGCGCTGTCTTTGATAACAACACTCAGCTGTTTAGATTTGAGTCAGAGGCAGGAGAGACCACCAGAGAGCAGCAAAGCACCACCTGAGACAGTTATCAGAATTGGGAAATCTGACTGGTAGGAAGCAGGCTCTTAAACACCTCTCGGTAACCTTCTTTACACGTCCATATTTTTGGAAAAGCATGCGGTTACGGTTGTGTGCAGCCTTTATATGCCGCAGAGAAAAGAGAAAGCCATGGGACAGGAGCGGGACTTTGGGCAAATCGAACAGTGGCAGTTTAAGTGTCTACTGTCCTATTCAGTTCTAAAGATCAAAGTAAAATCATATTCGACTAAATCCAAAGAAACTTTTTTTTTGTCAGTCCTCACCTCAAGAATGGGGCTCCAACCGAGCACAGAGGAGCTCATGAACACCATGCCGTTGCGAGAGACAGTGGCAGGTGAGGCATTGTCAATGTTATGGGGCTCGAAGACAACTTTGCAGTTGGGTGCCATGGGAATGCGGTCTCCATTGGCCAGGGTCAGCGTACGATTGTCATCCAGCACAGAATTCAGGTTCTCAATCCAGATGGCATCGACCGGACCATCCAGCACGATCCAAATGTGCTCACCTGCAGTAAACACTCAGAAGGTTAATCAGCTCAGTCCAACAGTGAACTCTGGCATGGCATAAAGTCTTATTTATTTCAATAACAGGACCTTATTTATACTAAAGTACCCCCTTACACCCCTGCATACCCTTCTTTGCTTTAAGCGTCTTTCTCCACAAAGTGGAGAATATACCATCGGTCCAGTCGTTTGTTGCTACGTCCAGCCTGCCAAACATTTGTGCTGCTGTAATGGCTTTAGGGTTCATTCTCATTTCACGGTGAGGCTGACCACAATCTAAACACATACACACATTATTTTCTTTAACCAACAAAATACACATATTTCATTAATGTGAGGTAGTGAAATAAGTCTCTCACCGGTCATGGCCTTCATCAGAGTTTGGATGCAGGTGGTTTTTCCTGCTCCACTCGGACCCAGTGCCATCATTCCATGACGGACAAGCTGCGTCTCGAACAGCTGGATCACCTTTAGTCTCCAAGGAGGGTGATTAATAAGACCGGCCGCAGTGACCTGCACCATGCAAAGTAAAGGTTTTTCAAATACGTAACATGGCCCCATTAACCCTTACATTGTGTTCATCCCCATGTAGTACCCAACAACACACCCCACAGAAAACTCTTATGTCCATGTAATGTAACAAAATTTTATATCATACAATATCTGAATGCTATTGAAATATTATTTAACACTACGTGTACAGTGTTTATTTTTAGGCTTGTAGCTAAATTGCATTAAACCATTCTTATTAAAGATGCTATTTATGCAATTGTGCTGCAGTGGGCGGCACCGTGGCTTAGTGGTTAGCACGTTCGCCTCTTAGCATTGGGGATTCCCGATTCGAATCCCGATCTGGGTGAAGTTTCCATGTTCTCCCCGTAGGTTTCCTTGGGGTCCTCCGGTTTCCTCCCACAGTCCAAAAACATAGATTCAATGTCAATTGAATGCTATAAATTGCCTTGTCCTGGGTGTATCCGCCCTGCAGTCAAAACGTTCTCCCCTGGATGGGCGTGGGGGGTTTCCACTGTGACCCTAGTAGAGGATTAAGGGTGTAGAGCAGGGCCTTGCTCTAGAGCCCACATTGGTAATTTCAGTAAATTCCCATCAACCTTCAAATTGATAGACCAACACCCTAACCCTCGAGCTATCATGCCATCAAGTTGGGATACTTGTAGGTGGCTTTGGATAACTGCGTCTGCTAAATGACCTCATTTTTATCCAGAATATCTTTATCGACTCAAGCTGAGGTTACAGTCACTCTGTTAACCAAAGTAACAGGAGACACATGTATCAGTCTCTAACATGCTATATATACTGCAGATCTATTAACCTTGTTTCTTCAACATTTTAGATGTAATATAAGATCCCACCTGTTTTTCAATAGCTGACTCTAGATGAGGATATCCTGCCTTGTCCAGTTGTATTCCGGGGAAAAGATCCTCAATCAAGCTGAGAAACAGTGGCTCATCTTCATCAATCTTGGAGTGAAAAGAAAACAAATCAACAAATGGATGAATAATTCAAAACAAGAGATATAAATCAAATTTACTGTATGGAAAATGCATTTTCTCTCTTTTTTTTTTAAATTAAATTAAGTTACATTAGTTACATAACGATAAGGGATGTGACAATTAATCGTTTTTCATGATTAAAATACATCATTAGAACATTTATAAGAAAAATACGTATTGGTAGCCGGAAGTTTAGTGGTTCGCACGGAACAAAAAATAATCTTACACTTGCATCACAGCTGTCTGTTTACAAGTGCTTACAGGAAAAACCTAGTTTTCTTTTAAATGGATATGAATATGTACTTTCAAGGACTCTTTTTTCTTAAGATTTTTACAAATCTTTTTTACAAAGCATTTGTGTAATTAAAAATATAGGGCAAAAACCCTGATTTGTCTTTTTACAATTTTTTTTTTACATAACAAAATACCATTTTGTGCATACAATAATAAACAGCAAATTGTTCCTGAAATTTTTGGCATGTTTTACAAATCATACAATCACTATCAATAATGCCCATGCAATGGCGCATTCACCACTTTTAAGGAACCCCTTACACTCAGTAAAATTACTAATTTGCAGCTGAAGCCCCTGTCTATTTTATTTGCACTCATTAAATTTAAAACATGGCATTGAAGCGCCTCCAAGAGAATTTGATTGGAAAACAAAAATGAAATCAAAATATAAAAAGACATTAAAGCTATGTTATATAACACAACTGAAAAAGATTTTGTATCTTTACTAAGATTCTGCTTTTAGTAGCAAAGGCACCATTAACAGTGTGTTGGCTGAAATCTCAACACCCCAGCGTAATGCAATGGAGAGGTTTGGTAAATGTTTTTTTTTTTTTTTTTTTAAAGTTAATTATTATGGAGAAGGTCTGATAAATTTAACAAAAAATAGTTACCAATACTGACTAAACTGTACTTGCCTCTTATTTATTTATTCTTTATTTTATATATGTGTATGTATATATGTGTTTATGTATGTATACATAGTATATATGTATGTGAATGTATATGAATATATAGATTGATTGATTTAGTTTTATTTTATTATTATTGTATAGTTGTTATTTTTATCCAAAAGTAGTATTAACAAAGTTATTTGACTACATAGATCTAAAAAAATATATACATGTTATATATGCATCATATGTTAAAATTGTTGTGTATTGTTTAATGTTTTAAAATAAATAAAAATTTTAAAAAAGTAAAGCGCCGCCGAAAATGTGTTTAATGAAGCCCTTTTCCTCGACATCTGCTCTTACAAGCTTGGACAGGTTCATGTCGCGTAGAACCCTCATGACAATGGTGGACTCTGTGTCACTTGGGTTGGCACGTTTGGCAGCACCCAGGGTTCGCAGGACAGAGAGGATGTTCCTGAGACCGAAATCATAGTGAACCTGAAAGTTTACAAAGAACCATCAGTGGTGTACATTGCAGTGCGAATAAATGGAAAGCGTTTGGACGTTGGTTGCACCTGTTTGGAGAGCTGTTCCTCACACAGTTTATACAGAGTGAAAAACTTCCTGGCGAGCTCGATGTTGTCGATGAAACCGCAGCTGGCCAGTTTCACACGGATAATGATCTGCCGGTCGGGAACCATCATGGCCACCGATCGGAAGTTGATTTTCAGGTTCTCGGGGAGTTCCTGACGACCAGCATAGCCAGGGTTCTAAAAAAGTTTAAGGGGGATGATAATGAGTATAATGACTATCATTAAACGGGTAGTTTCACTCCTCAAATCTGATTGGCTGAGCTGTTTGTCCGGCTGTGCCATTATTTCTGTCCCGATTTCGGATCTCACCATAGTGAGGAAGAGGCCAAACTCAGGATTCATTTCCACCGAGTCGCCATCAGTGAAAATGAAGTTTGTGCGTCGTTCCTTCTTGCAGGTAAGGATGATGGAGATCTGCTGCGCAGCCACAGAGAGCACAGGGAGCTCGATGCGATTGAATTCATCAAAGCAGCCCCAGGAACCTGATTGAGCCAGACCTTCAGCAACAAACAAATATACCACATGTATCACAGTTTAAAAACCAGCTGGTGATTCTGCATGCTTCATTCATCCACATCACAGTCAGGCAGGTTGATTAAAGAGGTATTGTTCAGGATTCTTTGAGAAATAGAATGGTCTTCATTTGGAGAAATAGCACACTCAACTATATCCTCCCCACTTTGTGAAAACAGTTTGATTCAAGGCCCATAAGCCATGGTGGTGTTCATTTTCTGGTTTATAAGACCAAGAGCCATGACCTTAAGCCTATCCAGTACCACTGAGATGTATTTAAATGAAGACAGTAAGCCAAGGCACGCTCATCCAATATCAGTACCTGACGGCACAGATGCGCTTCTAGATAAAAAGGCAAAACATCCCCACAGACTCACACCAAAAACATTTTAAAAAAACCTTTTCAGAGGAGCTGTCAAAGCTGCAAAAAGGGTGAAGCACCTTAAAATAGGATGTTATTAAAGCCAAGTCTATACTGTTGTTTCCATTTTCTGTATTTTTCTGTATTCTGTAGCAGAAAATTAACACAGCCATGTAGCTCAGAGATTATTTTAGATGGTTGCAATTTGCAACATTACCACTAAAGCCTACAAACTGCTCCTTTTGAGGAATCTATAGCTAAAAGATTAAGTCTCCAAACCATGGGACAGCACAACAAAGCCCAACCCCATTTTCCCTGAAAGGAGCCCCACCCCCATTTTGTTTGCTAACATGGTCGCATATTTCTGGAAAAATGTCATCGACCAAACTGTCGCTTTTGAACTTCTCAACATGGCTGCAAGCTTCGTTTGCCAACACTGGGATACCTTTGGAGATGTGCTATACATTGTTCTTAGTCACAGAAGCATAGTTATATAGTCTGCTCAACAATACGCTGACTACATGAATACTTCCGAAGTTAATGGTGACGAGGCAGAAATACGACCGGTAACTGGGGTAGGGCTCAATTATGGGCCGTATACTTTGCTACGGGTTGGCTAATCATAATAAATCTTTTTATTTATATTTGGTCATTTAGGAGATGGTTTATCCAAAGGGAATCACAAGCATCCCAAAATAGTGGGGGTTAGAACAGGGGTTGACCACGATACAGCATCCCTGGAGCATTGAGGGTTAAGGGTCTTGCTTAAAGTACCCACAATGGTAACTTCAGTGAACGTGGGATAGTAAAAATGACAAAACACAGACAGAATATAAATATATATTACCTTTATATATCCTCCCAAGACCTCTAAAGTCCATCTGGTCCGAGCAGTTAAAGACCACAACATACTTTCCCAAGCAGCGACCCATATCTTTTGTGGTTTCGGTCTTCCCGGTTCCAGCCGGTCCAGCCGGTGCTCCTCCCATACTCATCCCCAAAGCTTGGGCTAAAGTGATGTAGCATCTAATTAAAAAATTTAAATTAAAAAATACACAATGGTCTTTTAATTTATTACAAGGTGGTAAAATGTAAATTTGTATGACTGATTAGATCATTTTTGTTTAATTATGCACCAGTTTAATAGGATCAAATTTAAATGACATGTTAATACATTGCTAAATTCAGTAAGTAATTAAAATATACAGATATTTGTTTTATGTGATGCTGTCCAATCATTTAAGGGCATTTGTTCACTTTAAATGAATAAACATGTTGCAGGGGGCGAGACCCATCAAGGACATGGGGAAGATAAATGATACACTGAACACATTACCGGTCTGTAAGTGGCGTGATGACAAGCCTATCAGTGCAGCCCAAAAATTCATTCTGGTAAATGAAGCCCACGTCTGTGATGTTGATCATCATCTTGTCCGAATCCTTGTTGAAGTAGAAGCGGCACTGTTTCAGCCACTCAAAATCAGTGGGACTTTTAATGTGCAAGCGGCACTACAGGACCAAAGAGAAGAACAACACACATATAGGGTTATAAGAAAAAAAACAATTATACTAAAAGATGTCAAAGCCCTCACTGACTTATAATTCGCCCACTTTCCCGAGTACCTACAAGGCTGGCATTTAGCATTGTGATTCTCTACCATGAAAAATGATTTCCTATATAGTACGGTTTATTTCATATCGCCATTAAACGCAAGACACCTCCAGTGTCACATCGGGGTCATCCAGTGTACCTACAAGGCTAAAATTGATTCCCTATTATGTCCTTGGAATAAACAAGTAAATATCCGAACCTACGTTTAATGGTTCATTTAATATCAGCATCTAACATAAGACTAGACACATCACACTCTTCTAGAGTACCTACAGATCATAAATTCAGCATCATGATTCCCTAGCATTGAAAATCCTTGAAAAATTACCTGCTTTTCCTAAATTTTATGGTTTCCTCAATATTGCCATCAAACGCAAGACCCAGCCATGGACCTAAAAGGCTGAAACTTGGCACTGTGATGCCCTACCATGTCTTTGGAAAAACGAACAGGTTCTTGCTTTTCTACATTTGATTGTTCGTTTTCCATTGAACTCAACACCTCAGATGGATTGGGGTATTGGCAAGTATCTACAAAGCTAAAGCTCCATCATTCCTTATCGTGTCCTTGGAAAACCTACTGATAAATTTCCGTAAGAAAGCAACCGGGTGGACACCGAAGTCCCAACTCACACTATATTCATTTGAGATTTTTAATTGCCCCAAACCTCACTCTGTAATAAAACGCTCATTTACAAACGCCAACGCCATTCCACATCTGTCTAATACTCTCCCAGACTTCCTGAGAGCAACTCTGAGCGTTCTGTTCAAAAAGTATTTTTAGGACATTTTTGTGCATTCTTATTGTTTCTGTGTTATTGTTCTTATTATTATCATTTTAATAGCTTTTAATGTTTAACACAATGTAGCATGTTAAGGTATCATTGAAATGTGAAGTGCATTATAAATAAAATGTAATATTATTACTCATTCAAAAACAACTGCCTCTTAACTTTCACGCTGTTATCAGGTTCTCCCTCGTGGCGCAGCATGGCTATTCCGCTAATTATTTATTAATAGCTACACCACACTGTATAAGATGCATTTGTGGCAGATCCATCGCTCTGAAAAACTGATGCACACTTATGAAAGTTGTTGACGCAGGATTTATTTTTTTTCTTCGGCAGGTACAAACCCTACGTGCCAGTTTATAAAACTTTCATAAGTCAATATTGCAGAGCTGGCTTCAATTCAAAGTGCAGATAAACAGACTCGTGGTATATTTGGATCAGGCCGGGCGCCGTAATTTGTTTTGCAGTCATTTGAGAGATTGCCTCTGAGCTCGAGCCGAGCCATGTAAACACGGCTTTGTTTGCTAAAGGGTTTGAATTTTGGGGGGTGGAGTGTGGGTGGATTTAAAGAGCATCAAAGAAACTAGAAAATGATCAGGGAAGATTAAATACGGGATGATTTGAACAGACACAGTGGAGCAGGGGAGTCTTGGGTTCAAGAGTTAGGATGACTGAATAAAAGAAGTAAGAGCATTAGCCACCTTTTGGATCAGAGGATCAAAAATATGGTTCCTGGAACTGCTAGAGTAACTACTCTGTTTAGTTATGAGTCTGAACTGCAGAATAAATGTCAATTTGAAAAACTTCTTAATCTACAACAGGGGTGCCTACACTTTTTTGGCCTAATATCTACTTTTTCCAGTGGACAGGTCCTCGAGCTTTTGACCGTTTTTACACACATCACGTTGATATAATTAGCAATACAGGGCAATCCAGTGGAAAAAAAAAAACACTATTCTGATGATTTGCACTGAATGCTGTCAGCCAGGTGGGAGGAGTCTGAACAGTAGCTACTGATGCCAATTCTCAAGCATGCTTCCAATTGATCATCAGTGAGGGGGGGACTGAGATCTAGACTTCATTATTTTTTTGTGGGGAAAAGCTTGATTCACATAAGTAGGTTGATCCAAAAGTTGCCGCACATGTTCTAAAGTTTGAAGGAAAATGTGCCACATACACTTTTTCTTTCAATTTATTATTGTCTTTCCAAGTATCTGTACATTAATTGCTGTTCAACAAATATCTATATTAAACATATAAAAACGTAATTAAATGTAAACATAAATATAACTTACAAGCGATATTTTCCAAAAAGTAATAAGAGCAGAAAACAACAAGCATGCACATAAATTTTCATCTCTATTCTGAAGACACTGAACTCTGACCTGATTAAGTCATGTGACAAAATTAACCAATGAAAACTAACTGCCAGTTTAAATCTCAAAAATGGTAAATAAATCACCAGTAGGAGGAAGTAAAATGTCAACAACAGGTGAAAGTCTCTACAGAACATTGACATGTGGATTGTTCCAGGTGATCTACCAGCAAGCACTGTGCTGGTCGCCCACGATCGATGCATTGGGCAGGCCTAATCTACAAGGTGAAGCGATAGGGTGCCAGTGCTTAAAAAAAGAGTAATCTTAGCACAATACACCATGTAAGAACTGTCTCTGCAGTGCTAAAGATCATCCACCACCCAGATAATACCTGGTGAAGGACTGGCTTTAGATTATTTTTCATTAGTCTGCAATGAAAACACAGATGGCTAACACAAATGGTGATGTTTTAAGAAGTGCCAAAAACATGAATGTGAGAGAAAAGTGGCGTGACCTTAAATTTAAGGTATTCTATACAGTTTGTTAAATGTGATCTGACTTTCCGGAAATTAAGGAATTGTGTCTTCAGAGTTGTTTACGCCTGAATGGCTTATATTCAGGTCCATTTGAAAAATAAAAGTCATTGTGAGAATGTGTATGTTTATATAACTTTTGTGGTGAAAAAATGTCAGGAGAAACCATTGGCCCCCAAGTATCTTCACTTCATAAAATTTGGCCCATTTAATTATACCAAAATCAATGAGAGTAGAAACATGGAGATGTATCTAATAAAGTGGCCAGTGACTGAGTGTAATATAAATCGGGTGTATCTAGATGAAAAAAAAAAAAAAAAAGTTATTTGAACGCTCACCAAATCATCAAATATGTCCCTCTGGTGCACGTGGATGGTGATGAGGGTTTCGTATTTGGTTCGTTCCATGCTGCTTAAATCTTTGGTTGTCATGTCAATCAAAGTATTCAGAAGCTCCAGAAACGACTGATTGGTTTTGGCCATGATTTTCCGATCATATCTGGCATTAGTCAAGGCTTCTTCGGAATCCCGAGTCCAGATCATCTGGATTCCCAACAGACCAACCTGTAAGACCCCAAAATATAAATGGCATTTATTATATAAGATTTTTATATTATTATTATAATGCAGATATTTTATTCAGCACTGCAGATGACCTGAGCTGGGTAGGAATCCACAAAGCTGATCAAATGGAAAGCGGGGTCCTGGGTGGCGACTGCGGCCTGCTCGATGATGAGATGCAAAGACCTCTGGGATTCCTTTAGCAGGGCATGAAGCCATACCTCCACATTTCCTTCTGCCATCACGGGACGATCCAGCTCCACCGTTTCACCCTCGCGTGATGAGATGGCCAGGATTCGATCGTACACCTTCACCGAGCAGCAGTGATATCATTACACTATTATATTATACAGTATAATTATATATTCATATAAATAAAAAGTCAATGTTTTTTGTTCAACACCTTAAATCTTCACTGATTGCTTTGAAATTTTGAGAGACAGCGCAAGGCGCTTGGTGTTTAGCGATTGCCACACAGGTAAAGTGGAGGGGAAGGCGCGAGGCCTGTAGCAATTGGCGCACGGGTATAACGGAGGGGGAGGGGCAAGGCGCTTGGCATATAGCAATTGCCGCATGGGTAGAATGACGTGAAGCGCTTGCCGTATAGCGGTTGTCACGCGACTATAGGCTCTTTGAGATTAGAGATAGTGCACGGCTAGAGTAGAGGGGAAGGCGCAAGGCGCTTGAAGCGGGGGAAACAAGGGGTGGCTAGCGTGAAGCTAATGCTGTAAATCATGCTACGAGTTGAACGTCAACAGCAAAGAGGACATCTGACTAAATGTGTCGGATCCTGCAGCGCCGCTTTGCTTCCCGAAAACTTTAATGAAGACGGATTTGAAGAATAAGAAGAATTTCTTGCCGAATAAGCAAACCAGTGGGTGACTTCAATGACAAATGCCTGTAAAAATGCTTGCCACCAGGGCATAGAACAGGTAAGACAGCTAGTATGTATGTATGTGTGTGTGCTAAGTGATAGATTGGCGCCCTGTCCTGGGTGTATCTGCCCAATGCACGAGACATGCTCATTCAGGGGGGCACAAGGAACCTCCCTGTGACCCTAGTCCCTCATTTAGGATTAAGCGTAAGATAATGAGATATAAGCAGAGCAGATCATCACCTTTTCATGGAACTGGACCGATTTGATGTTGTCGAAGACATTGAGCAGGTGAGCTTGGATCGTGTGAGAATCAGATGCCTGGCCCAGGATCTCCAGCAGAGCTGGGTCAGAAACGAAGAAGAACCGCGGAAACAGCAGGCGCTTCTTCTCCAAGTACCTTTAACCGAAGCAGATTAAAAATACAAAAATGACATGGGCAAAAAAAATGTGCCAGCAGTAAGTGAGAATAGCATCACAAACCCTGTGAGGGATTTCTGGCACATCTCCAGCTGCTCAAGAAGGTGAGGAAGCAGCTGCCCCATCGTCTCGTCACCCACACACGACTGGACCACGTTGGGCATCTCATGCGCACGAGTCATGATCTTCACCCAGGACTTATCAATGTTAGAAAAGCGCTTGGCCTCCTGTGTGTGTCACAAAAAATCAATTTCAATGTGCAGCTCAGTGCATTAAAAATGTAACTGCATTGTTTAGTACCTTGGGAAGCTGTTTGGCTATGTCTCCTCCTACAAACACGGCCTCCAGGTAGATCCAGAGGTTCTGAACGGTCATCCAGTTCTCTATGATGTCAGTGGTGTTGGACAAATTTTGCACCCACTTCTGGATTTGAGCCTTAAATGGGGTGTTGTATCTGAAACAAAACACCACAATATTATTTAAAATTTTGAATGTTCTTTCTTTTCTTCTTTACAAAACTCTTTATTCAAAGAGTTGATGAATTTGCACTTACTCCACTTACCCTCAACTGCTTGGGAAACACAGACTATGGGGGCAATTTAGAGCAGCCGATTCACCTTAAATCCATGTTTTTGGACTTTGGGAAAAAACTGGAGAATCCAAAGGAAAATCACATGGACACAGGGAGAACATGGAATTTTAGATCCGGATTTCAAACAGAAATCCCCTGTGCTAAGAGGCCTTAACACTAACGCCCAAATTCTCTACAAAACCACTGCATGCTAAATCTGAAGAAACTTGTTCCTGGGCATGACTTGTGTCTTGGCATACATGAATTCATTTGTCTGTCCTGCAATATACCATCGACTTTTTTTCCTGTCTTTATCACGTTATTTACTTTTTACCGGCATTATTGTGAATTAATCACAGAAAATGTTTTGTTGTTAGACATGTTGCGTACTGGACTACAGTTACACCTCTTTCCTGTGACTTATTCACAATAATACACAACCTGGTCAGCACGTTTTCACATTTCCGGAGTTTACATGTTCTGCCCATGTAAGCGTTGGTTTCCTCTGGGTTCTCTGATGTCCTCCCACAGTCCAAAAACATGGATTCAAGGTAAACTGAATGCTCTAAATTGCCACAGATAGAGTGTGTTTCAGTCAGTAAGTCTGCCCAGCGATAGATTGGCGCCCTGTCCTGGGTCACCTGAATGGGCATGGGAAAACACCCCCCCACCCCCCCCCCCCCAGTGTCCCTAATAGAGGATGATTAAGTGGAAGATACTGAATGAAGGAATGAATACACAAACTTAAGTGCCTTATTGATCTTAAAAAACGGTTGCGATCACACATAAAAAACAAGGTTTGATTCATAAATTCATGTATTGAAAATAAAATAGTTAATAATTTGGTCGTCCGTGATTTGATATAATCCATTTTTTTAAAGTGAACAGTGTTAATGAAATAATATAATATAGGGACCAAATTACAAAACAGTTTCTGAAAAAAAAAAAGGAAAATAATGTATTGTATGTCATGCATTGATGCCAAACGGCTCAGCCAATCAGATTTAAGGACTGGAACTACCCGTTTTACAATGAGACCTTAATTACAGGTAAACTAAGTTCTAAGACCTACCTGTTACTCATTAGCGATCCCAGCATCATCAGACTGTCCTCCATGCTGCTGATGATTTCCGACGTGCTGTCCCCACGCAGCAGAAGCTCTCCGCGGCTTTTAAACTGGGCAAATGTGAACGTTTTGTTGTCCCACTCAGCTATGACCTGCTTCAGCTTCTGCTCGATGTCCCGCTCCTTCACGGCACTGATGCAAATGTCCTAAAATAACATAAAAAAAAATAAGCTATTGGTTGCAGTTTTTTTTACTACCGAATGAATTTTTACTGTGCGGTCTTACTTCAATTTCTTCTTTATATTTGAGCAGAGGCGCCTCCATGATGTTGCGCAGCTTGAAATTGTCCGTCTCGACCTCGAAGGTGTGAGTCGTGAGTTCGCTGATGCGTTTCCAATGACGTGACATCATTGCACGGTCGGCCATCAGCTCCAACAAGGGGCAGCACTCACTGAATTCGTCGATGCTCTTCCTCAGGTCCAGAAAGGCCTGCCAATCCTTCAGGGCACGAGGCAGCTTACGGCATCTGTAGGGAACAGATTATTAAAAAGCATATGTCTCTGTACTTTAGGACATCTAGCCATGTAAACACTATTGTCCAGTGGCAGGACTTCAAGGCCTTCTCTGAATCACAGGACTGATGGTAATTATATTTTGTCCATGAATAATTTTTTAAATTATTTTTAAATTAAAATAATTAAAATAATTCTAATAGCGTTTCTCTTGGTTGCACCACTTCCAGACATGTATTTCCTTATTAGCGCATTTAGCTAATAACATTTTATCATCATTGGTTGCCAGGTTTTAAGTTTTTCTGCCTGCGCAGTCAGAATGCATTTTGCTTCCCCCTGCAGCATTAAATAAGTGTAGATCAACCTTTGTTGCTTCAACCAATCAGATTCTTCTAAAAGGCCTATGTCAACGTATTAAAGCTCTCTGGAGGGTAGTCTTGATGAGCAGATCAACATTTAATCAGGAATTGTGAGTTTTATTTTCCAAAACAATATTGCAATTTTATTGGGGATTATTTTTTGTTTGGCTAGACGAATGTAACGGGAGGTGAGGTTACGAATGAGGCCCGGAGACATGATTACACAGGCTCATATGTAAAGGTTTTATTAACACATTTTAAAAAATTCATTCTAACAGACGTTGGCCGATGTATCTGCCCGTCACTGGTGTTTCTGCAGGTTTGCTCTTTATATATTGCATTTCTGCATAGTAAGATGTTTTATTTATTCATTCATTCATTCATTCATTATCTTCCGCTTATTCCTTCATGAGGGTCGCGCGGGTGTTACCCATGCCCATCCAGGGGAGAACATCTCAGGCGCTGGGCAGATACACCCAGGACAGGGCGCCAATCCATCGCTGGGTAATAAGATGTTTTAATAGCAATGAAATAGTTATTGACAGGTGGATTAATTCAAAAGGGGATTATTAAAGACCTAGGAAAAAAATCCATGGACCACCACTGATATTGTCCTACGTATTGAGACTCACCGTGATTGAAAGTCCAAAAGTTCATTGTTGATCTTCTCAATCTGAACGTCAGCCCAAGGTATATCGTAATAGCCATTGATCGTTTCGATAACGTTGTTGTAGAGGCCGTAGAGCTTTTGCAGCAGTGTCAGCTGCTTTTTAATCTCCAGCAGTTGAGGATGCTGGGTAACAGGGAGGCCGAACAGCTCCTCTCCTCCGGTGTAGGTGATATATTTGCGGTACAGGTTGTCAAAACGGTTCTGGGAGAAATAGATGGAAACATGATTTAACAAAAGTTTCTAATGAACTGTATTGTTATTGGTAAGTGGGCTCGTCTGGGCCATGTGACTCTACCTGAAACATTATGAGTCTGTCACTGGCTTCCTGCGGAGGCAAGCCAACCACCATAGGGCCAGCCTAAAAACACATGTCCTCTGAATGAGTAATCAACAAAGAATCTTAGAGACATGAGTAGACAAGGAGTAAAAGGTTATAGCCAAAATAAAGAGAATCAGTCAACAGCAACACCCTACAGGATAGACTTTAAAAACCTGAATGTTTTTGCCCATAATTCATCACAGTAAACCACCCTAGATACCAAACTATGAAGATCAGCAGTTATAGAGATCCATCAGCCCATCCAGCATCCACAATCCCACCAAGGTCCCCAATCACTAACTTTTCAGTTCCATTAACCTATGCTCTGCATCGCTAAACTGATTAAGAACCACTGATTTGGAGACACCCCACTGAATACAGACCTTCTCGTAGTCATTGTAGAAATGCGTGCAGTCTTGCACGAAGGTCTGTACATTGCTAATGAGCTCCTCGCGGAAGTTGGTCTGCAGCGAAACCAGCTCATTTTGCACCTCAGCACTGCGGGTCAACAGCTTCTCCCAGGCATAACGTAGCGTGTCTACCTTCTCCATCTCCTCCTTTGCTACCGATAACTCGTATTTATTCAGCATGGCGTAAGATTCCTGCAGAGTCGAGAATGGGACATGGATAAAGTAATATTTTATGGTTAGGTGTTAAAAAAAACATGTCTGGAATGAATGCCCTGAAATACTAAGGCAAACATCATGAGGGGTGCCTATCCCAGCACTTTCCAATGCAGAAAATAGGCAAACACCCAGGCCAAGTCACAAAGCTTTTAAAGGAGGCAAACAAACAAAGACATTTATTTGAATTTGAGCATCTGCAGTTGAACTAATAGCATGTTCTTGGTCTGTGGAAGTAACGCCAAGCCCATTCACAGGAGGGAAAATATGCAACCTATACATAGAACAACGCTTCTTAGTCCTGCCAGCACTTGTTGGGTTAATTTATCCAACTATGGATAATCATGGTTTATTTGGTAAAGGGCTGAACTACAGACCAGAAAGTTGCTCAGCACTGACAATCTCCCACTGCAGAACCCCTGAGAAGGGTCCTTTTGTGAGTCACTCTGGATTAGCAGGCCTTGGATTATTAATTCTAACTTCAAAAATTCAAATCCCAGGTACACCAAATTTTCACTGAGTTACAAGAAAGGGGCAGTATCATAGCTAATCACTATACTCTGATTCCAAACCTACATACCCTGGTGTATGTAAAGAATTAAGCATTCCCCCCTGTGCATTTTAATCAATCAATGCATCTAATTCTAAAAACACACATGTATACCTCAATGGGCCCAACTTGAAAGTCAACAGAGATCTGATGCTCTCTGATCTCCTTGAGTGACGCCATGGCGATGCGGATGTCGTCCAGGTCTTTAATCTGCCGATTTAGCTTTTTCCCGGCTTCGTCCACAAACACCAAGATCTGCTCCATCTCGGTGCGGTACTTCTTGTTGCAGTGGCGGCCAAAGTCCACTATCCAGCTCTTGGTCTCAACCGTGAGGGACAGCTTCAGGTCGGCTGAGAAGGATAGCAAAAAAGGTCTGAAGTCTTTAAACTGTCCAGTGGTGGATCTCCGTATGGGCCTCATGGGAAGGCCAAACAGAAAGATATCTTACATGGTGTTCATAAACACCATGTGTTTTTGAAACCATCATTATTTAATAGTTAAAACCCATTTTTATACCCAGTCCTGTTCTGGGTGTATTTGGCCCAGCGCTTGGATGGGCATGAGGAACCCCCCACTGTGACCCTCATAGAGGATGTTTTTTTCTGGCTGGTTTTATTGGTTTTCATGTTTTTTTTTTATTGTTTTATCACTGTTTTATATGGTTTTATTGGTGTATTGTTCCTTGTTTTATTGTGTACAGCACTTTGTTGCAGCCTTTATTGTTTTTAAAGTGCTTTATTTAAAAAGTTGAGTTAAGCTTGTATCATATTATACTGCTTTATAAAAATAAAGGGAACACTAAAAGAACACATCCTAGATCTAAATAAATAAAATATTTAGATATTTAGATGATTCAGTTGAAAATCTTTATTTAGTAGACAGTGGAATGCATTGAGAACAAAA
>JAOUQT010000042.1:1368945-1428646 GCA_025769995.1 Xyliphius kryptos | reverse complement strand
ATGGAAATTGGACAACAGTAGGCTCACAACCGTTCAGGAAAGGCCCGTTTCAGAATGACTGGACCCTAGTACATGAATTTCGTAAAGGCATGGTGGACATGTGAGTTTGCTTTTCACCTGCACTGTTCGTAAAGACATCAAAAAGCAATAAGCAGGTTATTTAACAGGTTTCCAAATAAAAGAAAAAGCAAGAAATTAATCTTGACGTGTTGAACGTGTCTGGAGCTACTTTTAAATAAATGTTAAGACTGACGGTAAAGATTGACAGTAGAGTTCAGTGCTGAAGAACTCAACCGAGCCTTAAGATGAACTGCATACCCAACGTTTTGGAATCATCATCTAGATAAAGGTCACATCTTGTTGCTGACTGCGTTTCAGTTTCACATTTTAAAACTAATTTTCCTACCCATGTCTTATAAACAGGATGACTGAAGGATACATCTAAGATGTCTGAACGCTGCAGCATTTCGAGGCAGGTTCCTCACTTTGTCTTCTATGCAGCCTACATCTTTTGCAGGGGGTGCAGATACAGCGCACGAGTCTTTGTCCTCCTCTAGTTGGTCTTTTATAATCCAGAAAATACAGTATGAGAAGCAAATACTATAAGTCTGTTCAGGTTCAGTCTGTTAGATTTCTAACATACGAACTCGCACACATGCAGATCTGAGAAAAGAGTGCACAAGAGTATGGAAGACAAAATTTAAATCTCTTCTTCTGTCTATAAAAATAGCTATAAGCAAGATGTTCACAAATCATTAATTTCATTCTGAAAGAGCTAAAGAGCGAGTAAGAGAGAGTGATGGGGGAAGGGGGGCATGTGCTCATGTCTCAGCAGTCAGTTTGAGTCCAGAGAGGCTGCATGCGTTTGGAAATCAGAGTCTCTCTCAAGTCTTTTGCTTCGTTTCGGCTCCAACTTCCGCTTCATAGCGCGTCGAAAAAATACTATAATAATTTAAGAGCAAAATAAACTTTCTTGGTCCGAGCGAGCAGCGATCCGTTCATGTTTAAATCCCATTCTTCATTCTGTTTTCTGGAAATTCAAAATAGTCAGTCATTAGAGTGAGTTTTGTTTCTCCAGACCCCCTTTTTGTCACTCAGCATAAAAGCCACGCTGGTGCAGAACTGCACTTCCCACAATGCACCTCCCATTTGAAGGGCGCTGTATTCAGCTTGTGGATGTGTCGTTCCTTCCATTTTTCAGGCTTCGGCTTCATTGTAATAAACATTTAACCCAAACACACACACACACACCCCCTAATAATGATGTCAGCAGGATGTAAACACACACAATCTCACACACCCTCAGGTCACATGGTGCCCCTCAAACAGGCTTATAGTGTGAAAGAATAAAGACAAACAAGGCCAAACTTAATGTTAATACTACAACACACATACGTATGACTGTGGGTGTGCGACATCTACATCACCTGCATACATTGCTGAATCGTGCTCGCCCACATGGTGAACATTAAACATGACCACATACCCTAAAGGGTCAAATCTGGAATTAAGACACAAAGCTGATGTGAAAATTCATGACAAATTTCTTGTAATTTTTTTTCCCTCTCAATTTGGCAACATGGGTTCAATTCCCAGCTCAAGTGGACAAGTCTGTGGGGTTTTGTATGTTCTCTTCAGATGAGCGTTTCCTTCCCCTTACCTCATAGTCTAAAACCATGCCAGTGGGTGACGTGAAGACACTGAATCGTGTACACATTTACATGGTTTGGTCTTTAAGGTTTATCAGCCTTTTAAAATCAAGATAAGCGGCTTTGCAAATTATTTAATGTACATGATTTATATTGAACGAATTTGGACTGCCATGACTTACGTGTGTGTCTAATGATGCAACCCAGGGAGAGGGCCCCTCAATCCCAAAACCCAGGGAGGTCACAGGAACCATTCATAGACAATGATATGGACATGCACTCACGCACACATTCCATCACCCAAATGTGCCTCGATTGAAATAAAACTTAGCAGTGGAGCAAAAATTATTCCGATTTTGCCACATTAGACTTCTTTTATAATCCAGTGCTTTAAAGCCCGGTGATTATTTGACCTCCAGTATAGATGGGTTGGACTCCATGATGGCCACGATGATGCGGTCGATGTAGTCCTGCAGCCTGAAGTTGATCTCCTCCTGTTTCTGAATGGCCTCCATGAGCTAGAGACAGACAAGAGAGAGACAGTAGTGTCAGGGTTAAACATTTAGAACGGATTCCTTCACATGCACGGGTCTCTGATCTATATAGACATTGAACCTTAAGCTCTTTCATGCAGATATGTCATTTTTGCTAATACTAACTGATCCCAGATAATCTTTAAATTTTGAACCTAACACTACATTGTTTTTTCATTGTACTGTTTATCACTCTAAAGCAGTGTTTCACAAATGGTTGGACGTAAACCTTGAGAAGTGAAAGTGACGGTAACACTTTACTTCAAGCTCCATAAAGTGACCAAAATAATTTTTAGATCTAGCTGCCCATCAGAGGAAAACAGCAGAAACACGATCGAAATGAAGGAAATCATTAAAAAAAAATATGAGAGCGGCATTAAGATTGCCAAAATCGGCTGCATGTACAGAAAGTTGCCGTCTACAACAACTGTTAAATGCCCATTTACTACATAGGTCTTTTTTATATTTATAGAATATAAATTATGTGTGTGTGTGTGTGTGTGTGTGTGTACATGTGTATGAGTCCAGTTCAGAAGCCCAGCTTTAGATGTTGGTTCAGCATGGCTGAACATCCCAACATACATCCTAACATCATTAACATGATTGTTAATGTGCTTATAAGGTGATCACAACATTCTGAGTGATATATGTTTATGTATATGAAGCCAACCTCGGCACGAGAGACGTTGTTAATCTCAGCTGCCAGTGACTCAGACAGAGACTCTGTAAAAAGGCTTTTTGCTCCCTGAATGCTGAGATTGATGATCTGTCCATTCAGCTCATCATTCTGTTCCTTCAGACTGCGATTATCCTGCAGGGAGGAGATTCGACAACATGAAAACGAGCAACGACGCGCATCGGACAGACGTACTCCGGCCGGGTTTGCAAATGCGCGTACCTGTTTGAGGCGCCGGATCTCCTGCTCCAGCTCGTTCTCTCTCATGTGGGTGTTGTACTCCTGCAGGCCAGCCGCTGTCGAGCGACCACGTCGCGCCTCTGTCTCCAACTTGAACAGCTGCAGGTGCTCCAACTGCCTCCGAAGATCTTCAATCATCTGCATACAGAGGTCCGAGAGTATAAAAACTTACACATACTGTTATAAGGTCACTATAAATATACCAACCTGCGGGTGAGTGCATGTTCTATAGCTATGTGTATTGAGGGTGGGGCACTGGATACATACCTCCTGTGTGTTCTCCTTCTCTTTTTGGCTGATGTGGAGCTCATGGCTCAGCTTGTCAGCCATCTTCCGTCGGGAATCGGTTTCTTCATTCAGCCGGTCTGTGACATCATCCACCTCATCCTGCAGCTTTCTCTTCTCCTATGAACAGAGTAAACAGTTTTAATCAAGGGTTAACCAAACAACTGGTACAGGTTGTTGCCACGCAGCTGCAACAGAGCCTTATATTAATACTGTTTCACAGATATTAAGGAAAATTTTGTTTCCATGGTGTAAATGCTATGTGTGTCCTTCACCTCCTCCAGCCTCTCTATGTTGGCTTTCAAACAGGGAACGCAGGATCTCAACTCGCCATTTTCCTCATCCAGCTGGTGCAGCCTGCAGAAGTGCAACGAGCCAAGTGGTTAATATTCGTACTAATAAAAATGTATATAGGAAATGCGTATTAATGAAAAACAGATGCTATACATCGTATAGAAGGTGTTACTGATATTTATGGAAACCTTTCTTTTAAGCCACTCAAATGTTAAATATTACACAATGTAGCCAGCAGGTGGCATAAGAGTACAGTACCTGGCCTGCAGGTTCTCGATCTCCAGCTCTCTTTCACGTTGCAGTTTGTTTAGCGCGTCTCTGTGCTTCCGGGCGAGCGTGTTCAGGTTCTCCTCAGCATGCAGCTCCTGCTCCTTCAGCTGCTCCTCAAGCGCATTGGCGCGATGCACCAGCGTCAGGTTTTCCTGCCGCAAACGTGCATGCTGCTCCTCGCTCTCTGTGGAGTCTTTCTCCAGCTCGGAAACACGGCGCTCTAGCAGCAGGACCTGCAAACACACAACGAAGAGAAGTTATACCACTAGTGAGCTGTGGAGATGGGACTCTAGCTTTTAAAATAAAAAATAAAATTAGTTAGTTTGAAAAAAAACAAAAAAAAACTGGAAGACAGAATATATATTCATTTTCAGAATACATGATGGCTACTAATTCATGATACCATAATAAAACACCAGACAAAAAGAAAATTACTATGTGTAAGTGAAAATGTTTTTACTAGCTTTAAAAAAAAAACTAAAAACCTAGTGATCAGAGCAAATTAGGACCTATGCTGTTTGTAAATCATATAAAAGTTCCGGGTCCTGAACTCCGTTTGGCTGAGCCTTTGGTTCAGCCGTGACATTACTGACAATAATACACACCTCTGAGCGCTTCACATTCGTATTGATGCAGGATATACAACACATTATTTTTCTGATGTTTATTATAAACTGCATTGTGTAATTTAGCCACTAGATGAATAGTACCTGGTTATTAGAGAAATTGGAAAACTTATTTAGCAATCAGCATTCATTTTAAAAAATGGACTAAATTAATCAAGGAAGACAAGTAAATAAAGTAATAAACCTTGTTTTTTTTCATTATAGTGTGTTTGTAACCTTTTTATAAAAGTAATAAGATACTTGACACTGTGCAATATTGTGAATAAATCACCGGAAAGAAGTGAAACGGTAGTCCCGTCATGTCAAACACCACCACTTTCCCATGATTTATTTACAATAACAGATGCTATAATAAAATTCAGGAACGAAAAATAAAGGACAAAAAAAAACCCCCAAAAAATAAAAAAAAACAACAAAAAAAACCCCCAAATACATTAAAAAGTACACAGCGCCTTATGTTACCTTATCTGTGATGTCACTGTCAGCAAGGTCCAAGATGTCACGACTCAGGTCACTCATGCCATCCAGTCCACTGGGCTGCAGCAAGTGTCTAAAACATGCAACCAGCTACAATTACACACATTCACTCTAACCGATTAAAAGCGGCAGAATCCAGTGTGTTATATCAGTCACCACACACAGTGCTGTAGGTGAGGGGGTCTCACCTCGCTGCTTTCTTACTGGAGAGCCTCTTGCTGGAGCTGAGAGGACAGGGGAACAACAAAAAAAAAAAGAGAGGGACAAGAGGAAGAGGACGTCAGGAAGAGAAATGTACAGAGGAAATATAGAAGATCGTCCCTATAACCTTAACCCATAAACTGTGGCGAGGAAAACATCCAGAGGAAGAGACGATAAGGATTTCGATTGGTCAGCACTTTAGTAAAGAATGGAGTCATGAAACGTTGAGAGTCAGAAGATAAAATGTGCTGGCACAGAATATTTAGACCAAAGATGTGACTCAGTAATGAGATCTCCCAGGTCATGTATTTAAATTCATAAAGTTCACAAAGAAGTACTGTAAGGTTTTGTATTAGTAGTGTGTGTGTGATGTTTTGTATTTATCATCGAACATATATTGGATGATTCAGTTGATCAAATAAAAATATTAAATTCAGGTGAAATTATCCGTACAATCAACGGCCATTTGTGTGCGCACGCACAAGCCCAATAAAGCCCGTTTTAAAAGTATTTATTTGAATTTATGGAAAATCCAGCTAATCCATTCTAAAGAGTCCAAATAATTAATAATTTTATAGAGAATAAATGTAGTGTGAGCAGCACGGTGGCTGAGTGGTTAACACATTTGCCTCTCAGCACTGTGGATTCCCAGTTTGAATCCTGATCTGGGTGGAGTCTTTATGTCCCCGTGTTCGCATGAGTGTCCTCCGGGTTTTGTCCCACAGTCTAAAAACATGGATTCAAAGTACATTGGCTCTAAACTGCCCCTATAGTTTGTGTGTGTAAGTGAGCGTGTGCCCAATGATGGATTTGAGTCCTGTCTTGGGTGAACTCACATCACAATAACGCTGATTAAAGTGGAAAATAACCTAATGCAGATAAACTCGACAAACGCCAAATCCGGGGATATTCGAAATCAACAGAAACAGATGTTCCAGGGTATTTTTTTTTTTACAAGCTCTCCACGGTCCACCCAGAACATTTGGGCCACAACCCATCATTTGAGAACTCTTGATAAAGATGGACTTTGTAGTTTTATAGTTTCTTTACATCCTCTCTTAGTCCACTTTCCACTGTTCTCTGATGATCAGGACCCCCAAAAAGCAGGTATTATTAGGGTGATGGATGATTCTCAGGACTGCAGTAACACCGACATGGTGGTGCAGGTGTATAAGTGTGTGTTTTGCTGCTAAAGTTTAAACCCTGTATTAATTTACTGTCCACTATTAGACAACTACACCTTATTGCTCCACTTTGTAGATGTAGAATCAGACAGTAGCACCTGTTGCTGCACACTTTGTGTAATTAACTCTCTAATCCTCCATCAGTAATCACGAGATGCTGGTGACCGACCCTCATTTAAATACTAAGTGCTCTGTACATGGTCCTGATCATCAGAGAACAGAGTAATGAGGACTAAAAGTATGTAAAAAAATTTCAAAAGGAAGACTACAATATAGAACCTTAGTACTAATTACCTTGAGACAACAAGTGCAAAAACAATGATGTTACCTATAAAGTGACCAATGAGTGTATTTGAAAGATGTCCGAAATCAAAAGTAGTTACATCACTGCACTCCACAACACTCACTTTCCTTTTATCATCCTAGAACCTTAACTCAAACTCAATTACACAGCAAAATCCACCACAAAAGCATGCAGGAGGGTTCAGTGCACACACACAGAGGAACCACACATCTAAAGAGTGTGTGTTACCTATTCATTTCTAGTAAGTGCAGGCGTGTGGAGAGATCTTCGAGCCGGCTGATCTGTTTGTGACAGTGAGTGCAGAAGAACTCCAGAGATTCAGACTGCAGGAAACTCTGGAAGCTGGATGGGAAAGGATCGGAGCTGGAGGGCGGGAAATAAAGAGCAGGCAACAGACGAAGGGAAAGAGTGAAAAAAGGTAACCAAGGGTCAGAAGGAGTGAGAGGACATAAAGAGAAAAAAGGAAAAGAGTGATACAGGTGGGTTAGTGAGGGGGACAGACCACACTGAGGGTCAGCAGAGGAATCAGACAGACAGGCTGAAGTTGGTCAGGTACCGGCCCCGAGCATATACACACACACTCACTACATGTGGTTTCTTTAAAGTGTCAATGCAGTAAAACATCACAGTGACAATCTGTGTGTCCAGCCACTTAAAACAATCATTACTGCGCGCACACACACGGTACATTATATGGACAGAACCACAGGAACACTAAAATAACAGAATCCAGATGTTTACATTAATTTCTGTTGCCTAAGCACACAGGCATTAACTTTGGGCAATTGTACTGGGAAACAGTTTGGGGCAGTTCCAGCGTGCTGTGCCTATAAAAGCACTTGAACTTGACTGGACTGCTTAGAAACCAAACATTAAACACCTTTGGCTAGTTGGTTGATTGGTTCTTTAATGGCATGTTAATACATTTATTTATTTCACATAAACCATGAAATTGTATTATGATTTCTTTATTACTGGTTCTTTGTTTAATAGCAGTCAATTTTAAATGTGAGTTATCAGTTTTGTGCTTTTTAGAAATTTGATTAGATTTCTAAAAAGCGATTTGATCGTGCTTTGGTTTTGTTAAAAATGTCCACCACTGAGGCTGATCTTGCAAATCTATGCTATTTCATGTATTAAACACCTTTAGATTGAACTAGAACACCGAATACAGCATCTGTATGTTTCACAAAGACTTCATACCAAACCTGGGTTTAAAAAGCAGCATGATGTCAAATATCAAAACTACAAAAACCCCTTTTTTGTCCCTAAGTGTATATGTTTAATGTGGCAGTGCCTCCTGACGTTGCTACCTGGGCGACAGCAGCATTGATGGGCGATGAACTGGACTGAGAGCATGTGGCACTTGAGCTGATTCCTCATCTCCTTCAGTCACCACACTCTCTTCGTCCTGATTGGCCAGCAGGTCAGAAGAGTTGCTTTCTCCAAAGTCCTCGAAGTGCTCCTCCTCTCCACCAATCACGGCAACCAGTGCATTGCCATGTAAATCCGTCCCAAGAGAGAATCTGCAAAAAACGAGCACAGTGTTTATAAGCATGCAATTCGATTCTAAATAGCCCGCAACTTCAGTCTTATAATGTGTTATAAATGGCTCGCTAGCTCCGTAAGAATAAATTAATACTACAACTCTTAATATGTAATTACGCCTTTTACATCATGACTTCCAAGCTGTGTTTAAAAATAATCCCTTATCAATAATAAAGGAGCCTAGTTAAAACATTGCTGGAACAGCAAAAGGCTACCTAGACTGCGCTACTGAGGATCCACACTGAAATGCTTCGGCATTCTAGATGCACAAAATCCGGTGTGAAGCTAAATGTCTGGGGGCAAGTTAGATTTAGACCTGCAGCACATACAGTAAGTGTGTCGTGGTCAGAGTGCTGTGTGGCAAATAGTTTTACTCAGTGGTGGGCCGTGCAGGTCACACCTAGGCAATAAAAAAAAATAAAATCTTATATTATGCTGAAATGCAGCGATAGGCAGATATCATCAAACAAAATCTGATTGGTTGTAGCAACAGGTTGCTCTACACTTATTTAATGCTACTGTGTTGCAAAATTCATTCTGAAAGTGTGGGCAGAAATATTTAAAACCTGGCAACTAACGATGCTGAAATGTGATTGGTTTTTTGTTTTGACAAGGGAAACATTGTGAAAGGAAGCAGACAGAGAGCACTGGGAAATACTGAGTATTCATGTATAAAATATGATTTAAAACAGTCTGTATTTACGATATTTTTAGGCCTTTAGAAAATACTTTTAAGGCCCTGACAAGCCCGCCACACTGGCTTTAGTATGTAAATCCCACAATAACAGAAGTGGTGAACCAGGGTATCATGTAAATCAAATAAACTACTAAGTATAAATCTTAGTAGGTTGTTTATTTTGCAGTGGGACATGTGTGAACTGAAATAAGCAAAAAAGAAAAACTACTCAGTCAAGGCAAAAAAAAATTTTTTTTTTGGAAGTGGGAGTCAACTTTTATGAAAAACACAGAATGCGTTATGACCTTCACATTGCTGAATCATGAACACAAACACACAAACACTGCCACAAGCCAGGAATGGAGCACTGGATTTACTTTCGGGAGAAGGAAATAGGAAAGTGCAGCCTTCACATTTCCTGATTTTCAAATAAAGGGGTTAAAAAAACGACAGCTCTGGCATATCAGCTGATTCACACATAAGCAGGAAACACAAACACCAGCTCAGCTCTGTTATCAGCAGGACAGAAAGGTAATGAACTACTGAAGTTAAACATCTTGTTATTTATACACAACAGGGACAAAAGTACTAAGATATACAGTACGATAAGATCACATACTAAAATGGCCCCTGCCTTTTTTAGCAAAGTTTTGGTACATAATATATGGAGTTTGTGTGAAATTCCAAGCCCAACCTTTCAGAAAAGCATTTATGAGGTCAGACACCAATAGTGGACAAGTAAGTCTAGCTTGCAACCTTGGTGAGGTTGAGGCCAGTCCAGTGCTACATTTAATAACTTTACTGACTTAGCATAAAGCACTGGGTTAGAGTCAGGCTAGAACTAAAAAAGTCCTTCCCCAAACTGTTGAACGCAAAAAATACAGTAGTCCGAAGTACAAGGCTACATGTTTGATCATGGTAATGAGGCTAAATGAAAAACCCAAAGTATGCATGTTATGTCAACTAATTTAATAAATTAATTTATATGTGGACAACTAAAAATAGATTGTGACGTTACTGAAAATAAAAAACACCACTAACCACTTCACATTGGTATTAATGTGTGATCTACACGACATTATTTTTCTGAGATTTTATTTTTTTTTATGAACAGAGTTCTGTAATTTGGACACTAAATGTCAGTTTTTGATGGTTAGAGAAACCAGAAACCTGTTACTAAGCGATCAGAATTTACTTTAAAAAACGGACTAGATTACATGGCAGAAGACCAGTTTATTAACGATTTTGCTTTTAATAAATACATTTATGAATCGAGCCTTTTTTAAAGTTTGTTTGTAACCATTTTATAACAGCAATTAAGGCACACAAGGTTGCGCAATATTGTGCCCAACACTACTTTTCCGTGATTTATTCACAACATACATCTTCTCATACTGTATGGCTTTACTGTAAGTCAACAACTAACTAATTTTGTTTCTGTTATGAGTGTGTATTACAACATGCATTGTGTGTACCTGTTGCTCTCCTCGCTCTCAGCGAGTGTGTTCTCAATGCCACTGTCTGTCTCCACATCCTCGTGCAGCTCGGGATGAACCAGAACGCCCGTGTCCTCGTCAGTGAACGTCTCACACTCGCTGTAGGCGCTCTCCGAGCCCAGGTACGCGCTGTCCGACACTTCCGCCTGCTACACAAACCAGGGGAATTAAACCCAAATAAATAAATTCCAAACTACATTCCAATAACACTGTTTTTGAAACACCCTTTCTTCTTTATTAAAAAATAAATGAAAATTTTAAAAAGTAACAGAATGTGTACATATTCTGATTTTTTTTTTTTTTTAATAAACAAAATAAACAAAACTAATTAAAGACAAATCAAGACAAACTGATTCAGTTCAGTCATTAAATTCTGGTGAAAATTCTTCTGGTTCTCAGTGAGAATGAAAAAGCTCCGTGGTGTTAGCACCAACATCCTGTCAGGACTGCGACCCTGCTGATCTAATAGAAATCAAGGTTTTGTCCATCAAAAACAAAGTGTGTGGTGTCAACAAAAATGGAGGGAGTTCACCTACCAGCATCACTTTGAAGCAACTAAAAATACCCCATATTCACATTATGGGGAAAAAAATTAACAATTACCTTAGTGAAGCAAAAAAATAGTTACCAGCATCTATTATTGAAAGAGATGAATCATTAAGAGTTCTTTTAAAAGGAAACGGATACTACATTAAAAACTTAAAATATCTGCCTGCTTAAAGGTTTTAAAGCAGCATGATTTTTTTTTTTTTACTTTAGAAAATATGGAGAACGTATTGTATAAGATTCTGCACAGAGCCTTTTTTTGTGCCAAATCAAACCATACACTACACTCAATCTAAAAAAACTTCTAAAAAGTGAATGGTCTTAATAAAGAACCTTTAAGGATGCATTGTTTAAATAATGTATAATGTTATTTTTAATAACTTTTAAAGAATAAAACTATAAACAACGAAAACATTCGATTTCTGTTTCTTTATTTTAAGAACCAGAAGGATTATTTAGCAAAATTAATGAAATCCATAAAAGTCTTTCAATCGCATATTGTGATGCATGACATCACACTACCATACCTGCATGAACGTTGGTGAAAGTCCAGAGCGAGACAGTCCCAGAGGATAGGAGGCTGTGCCCAGTACCATTATTTAAAACAAAATTGTCAACAGAACAAGAAAAAGAAGAAAGAAAAAAAAGGAAGGAAATCTATGATTCTTTACTCAGTCATTTATAACGACGCAGTAATTTACAGTCAAAAGTAAAAGAGACAAATCCAGGAACTCAAGAGTAACTAAGTGAGACAATGTTTAAAGTGCAACCCAATAAAAATAAAAAAAAAGTAAAGCTTAGCCTATTAGTCCGAAGGGCAGCAGGCGGAGGTGGGTGGAGCCATGGGGCTTTATATTCACAACTCAATACCAACACTCATCCTACCTTCAGACACAACAACCGGCCACAATTACTGCTTTAACAGCAAAACAAACTTTGTTCTGAACAGCACAGGCTCCTTATAACGCCATAAACAGGTGTGTGTGTGTGTGTGTGTGTGTGTGTGTGTGTGTGTGTGTGTGTGTAAAACCTGTGTACAAGTTAGGGAGAACATTATATTCCTTGTGAGCAAACCCACAAGAGTAATTTTGCTGAGCATGCCACTCCACCCTGCCACCTTGTGCGCTTTCAACATAAACAGAGAAACAACAAATCCATTCATTACTATGAGAACGGAAAAACAGGACAGAGTAAGTAAAGGAACCGGAGGGAAAAGAAAAGTAAACATTCAGGTGTAGCACAGCTCAAAACATCCATTCATGGTTTTCACACGGACGCTCGAATACATGCACAGAAACATGACTATTAATATTCAAGTACAGCAAAATATTGTCTTAGTGAAATGGGGGAGGGGGGTGCGGGAAAAGTGTATCAGCTTTCAATTTCCTGAAAACTAAAACTGATAAACACGGCATGTTCTGTAGAAGAGCACCAAACAGAGTCCGAGATTAGAACAACACGTAATATCTGGTGCATATCTCTTATTCGCGATAAATGGGTTATCCCTCAATTCTTTTAAATTAAATTAGAAAGGTAGTTCTGGTCCTTCAATCTGATTGGCAGAGCTGTTTGTCCAGTAATGACATTGACAACACACACACTTTTGAGCGCTTCACATTGGTATCAACGCATGATATACAACACATTTTCCAGATGCTTTGCAATAAGATACTTGAGGTTGTGTATTATTGTAAATAAATCACAGGGAAGCCGTGTAACAGTACTCTGATACAAATTGTTACAACAACTGTGATTAAAATCACAATAATGCAAGCCCTCTTGACTGTATTGCATCACTAAATCATTGGTTGTTTTCCGTTTCACGCTCGTTCCAGATTGGACCACACGCTCGTTTAGTTTTGTATAAAGGGGCCTTGAAAGTATGACACAGCCAGGGTACATATTTAGATGTCTTTATGGCTGAGTGTCAAGCATAAATTTGAAGTTTTATTACATATATCTGCCATTTAACATTTTTCATTCATTCATTCATTCATTCATTCTTTAAACTCCAGGAGAGTATGCCATGCCCATCCAGGGGAGAACGTCTCGGGCACCGGAGCAAATACACCCAGGTCAGGGAACCAATCTATTGTTGTGAAAACTCAGTCACAGAGCCACACATATACAGACTACAGGGGCAATTTGGAGCAACCACTTTACCTTGAAGCCATGTTTTGGGACAGTGAGAGGAAAATGGAAAATCATGAGAAAACCCACGCATACACGGGGAGAACATAAAAAAATGAAAAATACCAGATTGGGATTCGAACTGGGAATACCCAGGGCTGAGAGGCTAACATGCTACTACTAAGCCACCATATCCCCATTTAATGTTTTGATTACAATAATTCAAATACATTCAGCTTCATCTACAAGCTCATGGACCACTATTTTGATTTCGAACATCTCGTGGATGTTGTATCAGCACACTGTGTTCTTTCATATACCTGGAATGCGGCTGGTGTTTTAGAGACATCGACGGGCAGCTTGTCTGTGCAAGGACTTGAATTTCTGACCTTCGGTTGATAGTTCAGAACCTTATCTCTTATGTAATCATAAGAACCCAAGGCCTTAATTTTGTCTAAAGTGTTTCTAGCATTAAACTAACGACTGCAACACATGTACAGCTGCTGTAACAAAGCAGGAGGTATTTCTGGCTGCACACAGAACATCTGATGTGTTCCTTACTGAACTGTGAAAGTGAGACTGCCATGTGCTAGATGAGTCACAAGGAACATAATCTACCACACTGCACCAGCAGGAGGCACCAATAGAACATAAACATAATTAAAATGTTCTCTTTTCTTCTAACTCCATGTTTATCTGTACCTAAGTGCAGGAACCAGGAACCAATACTAGTCTGATTCACCTTCTTCATTAACAGAAGTAAATAATGGCTATTAAACAACCCCATCACAAACAAGGTCAATGATCATTTCCAAACATAGTTAAACATTAATAGCATAATTACAATTAAGCTTAATCAAAGAGAAATAAGAACCTTGCTGTTGTGGTGCAGTTTAAAGACACACAAACATTCCCTCACTGTATAATAAGTTTCTATACACATTACTAAAGCCATCTAATAACAACTAAGCCCTGAGCATTTACATAAGTAATCTGCAAGTCACCCAGAAAATATCTGCTGAGCAAAAAGTCAAGCGTCGTTAGTCAGCGGTGGGACATGAGTGGTGAATTCCAGAGATAAGTTTAAACACACAACATCCAGGAATGTCCGATGTTCTGCCCACAGAGAATTTAATAACAGACGTTTCGGTCCAGCGTAACAGAGAGTGCGAGAGCACTGACAAAAGGGGAAGAGTGGTGCACAGTTGGGAATAGCAGTAATAAGGACAGATCACAGACTGTGTAAAAACCACAGTGTGTGTGTATTTATACCTCATCATATTCCTCGGTTGCTCCATTGGTATCGACCGAGTTAAGCTGCAACTTGTAAAGGTCCGGATCAGAACCTAAGTGATCAAAAAGGAAGAGAAGGAAAAATGCTGTTAAGTTATTTGGATACATCAATATGTTCATTAAAATGAAGCTGAACTTCTGGAACCGTTTAATCTAGATTATAAAATGGGTAGTTCTCCGAAGAGAGAACTGTGTTTTGTAATTTGGCCACGGCTTGTGTGTTGTGCCTAATAATATCTCTTTCCCGTGGTTTATTCACAATAATGAAAGACCTCTCGTGCCATACTCCATACATTATGGACAAAAGTACTAGGCCACATATAATTGCTGAATTCATGTATTTAATTCAGTCCTATTGCTACAGGTGTTTAAAATCAGTAGACATGAATTTGACAACTCTGTGTCCAACATTGTGGGAGCAGTTTGGGGAAGGCCGGTTTCTATTCCAGCATAAGTGGCCTGCATGGACGCTCAAGCCCTTAAAGATGAATTAGAATGAAGATGATGAGTCAGTGTGTACCTTCCACATGCTCCTCTTAATGACCGTTGGTAACAAAAAGATGGGTCATATCAGCAAATTCTTAGTATTAAAGTACATACATTGTGAGCAGAGGGTGGCGTTACACAGTCAGATCAGATTCATCAGATGATCAAGTGAGCAATTCTGACAGCAATTTACAAAAAGTTAATAAAGCTGTCACCCTGAGTCACCATGTGTGCAGAGCCTCTCGAACAAGAGAGTCACAAAATCATCATCATCATCATCTTTATCATAGCAACAGAAAAAACAAACAGCAACTGGATGGTTCATTTCAAGATGCATATATTTATACACAAAAAGGTGACTATGCGTAGCTAAAACCATTTTGTCTTAAAATATGTCTATGAATAAATTTGACTGGGACCTTAACTGAACAGCATTCAACTAAGGGAAAACCCTCAATTCATGTCCTAATAATTTTGCGTATATAGCAGTAGTGAATAATGGGCGGAGCACAGACCCAGATGTTCACTGTGGACTCAAACCGATTGATTGTCACTGTTTATTATTAGCGGCAGAGCTTTTCTTTTTACGGTATGGGCTTTGCTGTGCAGTAAACTCACAGACCAATCTCATACGTAGTTAGATCACCAAAACGCTCCTCAGCCAACCAAATCGGTGCAGATATGAGAGCGCAGAGCATGCAGAGGCGAGGTACGAAGTGGGAAGCAGCAGTTAAAAAATTAACTGTCAAAAAAAGACTACTACAGATGGCGTGCTCCGAAAAAAGAAAAATTGACAGCTAAAACAGCTACGCCAAAAGAGAAATAAACTGTTAAGATGTGAAATCAAGTTAACAAGAAGACCGCAGTCTTATTTACTTTTTCCTGTTTAGGTTTTATAAATAATTCACTCAGTTCAGCATTTAAAACAAGAAATATTGTTAAAATACAGTATATTGAACAATATTTATGATTGGTTTTATAATCAGTTGTTGACAAAATACTAAGAGCTCCCAGGCTACTTCAGATTACAGGATATGGCACTAAATCATGACAAGTTAGAAATTATGATGCTCTGGATCTCAGCCTGATGAAATTTTCTCTAACTGAACCCTACTGAATTCTAATTAAATAGCCCTGATATACAGCATACAGCTCTGTGTTAGCAGAACCATTACACTTCGCATCAGGTAACCGACGGGTGTCTGATGTCTCCATCACCATGAGATTAGGCTCAGTGTGTGTTCTCCTTTTACAGGTACCCTATGCAACTTTAATAGCAATAGAAACCAAAATCACATCACACTTACATTAGCCGTACTTTCCTACCACTACCCTGGCCCTGCCCCTCAGCACACACATCAAACTGACCCAATAGTCTCGAACCCTTTCAATGAGGCTTTAATCTATTCTGCTCTGAATGCCAACAGCAGGGGAAGAGGAGGAGGAGGAGGCCGATGCCGTCCGTGGTACTACAGGACTTATTATTAACGTTATGATGGGACACAGCACTTACATGTTTTGTTTACATACTCACCTCCGTTGCTAATGGCTGCGATTCCTCTGTGAAAATCCTCAAAGCTGATGACACCCAGGCCGCTGGGGTCAAGGAAGCGTGTCAGATCTTTAACCTGAAGGAGAGAATGACTATAATAAATGCTTTATGTTTGTACTTCATATAAAACTTACTTTTTTCCTCTTTAAACAAGTCATTAATATATTTCCTGATATATAAATAAATAAAATAAATGCAGTCTATTGATATATTTGGCTGATAGTATGGCATCACAATTGGTCTTTTTGAAGCTGCCTGAGGAGAGAACAGGACACATAGTAACTAAGCCAATCAGAACTAAGAAATTGAACTATTAGTTTATAATGAAGATACAACACACTGGTAAAGACTTAATGACCTTAATGAGGCATTTTTCTCAATTTCTATCACAGAGTTTAAGCACAAATACAAAGCTCATGGTTAACTACAGCCCTTAGCCACATAGTCCTCCTACAGAGGCACACAGAATCCTAATGCATTGCTACAAATATTACCACAGCCTACATGCCCATTTAAACCCATGAAATAAACACACACACACACACACACACACACACACACACACACACACACACACACACACACACACACACACACTACAAAGATGATACATCGCTTAGGCCATCCTGTAACCTAGCAACAGCAGATCATGTTTCCAGGGAGACTGAGCCCAGATACAAAGTCATGACTGTCCACACATTATACCCCACCCCAAAAATAATGGAATCTAAAACAGATTTAAAGAGCAAAGTCACTTCACCAAATTTACAAATGTGGTTGGAAACAGGACACAACATGGGTCCCATTTCCTGTTCATCTCCACCCCTGGAGGTTGCCACGCGATAAACACATCAACACTTGCAGGCTGTAAAGACACTAAACACAGCACTGCTGGATGACTGGTGGTGGATGATTTTCAGGACTGCAGTGACATGGTGGTGTCTTGCAATTTTCAACCACCGCAACAGCAATAGAACTGAACTGGATCCCATGAAACACAAAGAAACACAAGTGCAGAAAAACAAAAAGACAAGGATGTTTAAAGTGCAGCGTATTCTGCAGTTACTAAAGCAAAATGGGTCGAGGGTGCATTATTGTGAATAAATCACGGGAAAAAGGCATTAGATAACTGTACTCTGCTTTGTGTCATGTCGGACATCTTTCCTGTCACATTCAATATAATAAACAAACTCAAGAGTCTTGTTGCTTTTACAAAACGGTTACAAACACACTACCTGAATGCTTATCACTGAGTAAAACAATTCTGGTTTCTCTAACAATTAAATACTTCCATCCAATCCATCTAGTGGCCAAATTACAAAACACAATTTAAAAAACAATGGGGAAAATAACTGGCATTGGTATGTAGACATACAAGTCAATTCCACTGTACATCCAGGACACACCTTGATACTAATGTGAAGAGGTCAGGTGTGTGTTATTGTCAATAATGTTAAGCTCAGCCAATCAGATTTAAGGAGCGGGACAACCAGTTTTTATAATGTCTAAAGTGATCAGCTTTCATTAAAAAAAATTAAATAAAAAAAAATTCTTGTGAATAAACAATGGGAAAGAGATTTCATTCTACTCCGCTACGTGTCATAAAACATATTTCTCGTGATTCACAATAACGCACACCATCTCAAGCTCCAAGTGTTTTGTCACTCCAACTATCTAAATTAGTGTACAGTATACAAGGTGCTACATAAAACAGCAGCTACACAACTCAAAGTGCACACGTGCAACAGCTTGTGCAACACAAAAATCATGCTAAATAAAGGACAAAAGACATTCAAGTGGTGAAAATATCAAAGTGAACAGAGCAGGTAGCCCACTATTCCTGTAATCCAAAGAGTGCAAAAAATTGCCCGAGTTTGTAAATGTAAACAGCAATAATGCTAAATCTGGTACCTTACTGTTTTATTATCCCATATACATCTAACGACAGACAGTGGAAACAAACCCTCACCAGACAAACCATGAGTGACCTCACATACTGGGGAAAATAAATAATCAACACTCAAAACAGTTCATGTAAATATCTAGAGTTAATACCCATATAATTCTCAAATAATTACACATGATGACTAGGTTTTTTTTATGATTCACCTGCATCACAGTTTTTATTATTATGATCCGCTGTCCTCTGTGACATTTAAGAGCTGAGTGACGTAGGCCTGCAGTGCAGTGAGGATGGGGACTGTGTTTGTGTCTTTCCTGTTAGTAGGTGGAGGGTTGAGTAGTGAAACCAAGGGAACAGAAAGAATGACAAGCAGCAAAAACCGGAAGGAAGTCATTGATGCAACAAGTATAATTTTTGGCACATTTTACAACACAAAGATCAGATTAGCGTGGTAAACTAACTTATCAAAACTGTTTTTAATCACGTCAAAAGTATTGGGACACACCTTTTAATCACTGAGTTGAGTAATCATTGAGGATTTAAGTCAGCCCTATTGCTGCAGGTGAAACGTGTGCATTCAATTTTGTGGGAATGGTTTGGGGGAGGGGCCTTTTGTTCCAGCTTGTGACATCAAGGTCCTTGTGGTGCAGGTCTCAATCCTGGATATATAAGACGGTTGTGACCGGAAAGGCATCTGGTGTAATTCGTGCCAAATCTAATATGTGTGAATTGCTGCTATGGCGCCCCCTAATGGAAAAAGGTTGCCAAAATAACCTTTTCTGCCCATTTGGCATTTTTTCATTTAGCTAATTATTGTGTCCTTCAGCTACTTTCCTACATAAGTTTCCAGGAATAGCCTTCAAAATGTTTTAAAAATGACTGAAAGCTGCTTGGATACAGAAGCAGAAAGGTCCTGCTTCTTTTACCAGATAAAAAAAAATAATAATACAAGCATAAAAAGCATATTAAAGTTTATTTTCACAGTTTTACAAACTTTTATCTGCACATTTTGTATTTACAGCCTCAACTGACAAGTTTATTTTTTATTAGAATTATATATATATTTTGGCATGTGGCTTTTTGACCGGCTTGTTTAAATATTTGCAAATCTGTGTTCCTGGTATGGATTTGCATATTGAAGAGCTGAACAGAAGCAGTTTGTTAAATATCTTATTATTTAAGCAAAGACTTTACAAATCTTTTCAGTTACACTAAATTTGTATTGGTAGACATACAGACGCCTTGCCCAGATTCCATAGTATCTAGAACATACAGGCGAATCGAAATAGTTTCTCACTCTCCATTGGGGAAGAGAGAAAGGCCAATGTGACTAGTTGCACTGCCAACTTGTTAGGTAAAAAAAAAAAAAAGCAGGACAACGCAAAATAAAGAAGAATTAAAAAACTAGGACTAAAAGACCTAATGTCTCTGACAGAGTCTACCAAAGGTTTTATTTATAAATGGAAATGATGCAATGCATCACCTACAAGAGATCATTTGAGATCACACATCAACTTTAATCCCACCTTTGCAACAGCTTGGACTGATTTTGGAATGTGTTTGTTGGAATTATTGCTTATTCGTCCAGAGGAACATGGATGTCTTTTTTCACTTCCTTAATTAAATGCTAGCCATCTGCAATGAAATTTCTTTCTGTGTACGTGTATTAGGAACGACAATAAAGCATGTCAAGTCAAGTGATGTTGGACAAGAATACCTGGCTCACAAGTAAGTGTCATTCTAGTTCATTCCATTCCAGAGGAGTGGAAGCGAATGAGTCTACTAAGAAGGAATACTTATGTCATAAACGTCTAAAGAAATAAAATGCCGATGATTTGCTATAAACGGCTTTGATTGGCTGAGCTGTTTTTCCAGCTGCGACATTAAACACACACCTCTGAGCGCTTCACATTTGCATAAATGCATGATTATACAATACATTTTCCCCCTTTTTTTATAAACTGCATTCTGTAACATTTAAAAAAAAAATTAAATAAATAAATAATTTAATTGTTAGAGAAATCGGAAACCTATTTCTCAGCAACCAGCGTTCATTTTAAAAACCATACACATTACATCGCAGAAGACCAGTTTATTGACAAATTTGCTTTTGATAAATGCATTTATGAACCAAACCTTGTTTTTTATTACAGTGCGTTTGTAACAGTTTCATAAAATCAAGTCAGTCGAGGTTGTGTATTATTGTAAATAAATCACAGGAAAGAGGTTTAACTGTACTCGACTTTGCATCGTGCCCAACACCTTATTCCCGTTATTTATTCACAATAGTGCATGCCCTCTCATACCTTATTGCTTTGTACCTTTGAACACAGTGGACACTAATGTTTTTAAACCAACCGTGATGCTAGTTTTTTATGCAGTACAAATACATTTACAGTATAGCTGTGTTTGGTAAGCTCTGCCGAAAAGGCAAAGCAGGCACTTGCACCATGTAAAGAACAAATGTAAAAGTAAGGCAGAAGACTTGCTCATCACAGGAAATGAGCGTCTGCTCCTGTCAGCTGTTTACACATGAGCATTATTAGTGCGTCCATCTTCAATCGATCAAATTAACTATTTAATTCATGTTTCGTTCCTCAGTGATTCTTCCCTATGACCGATACATAGGTCTGAAAAAATACAGCATATTCTGACAAACATACAGAGCGGAACACAGGGGCCTTTATCTGTAAAACTTCAACAAAGTTAAAGGGTAACATGATGACACAGCTGAACATGTTACACACTGATCACAAACGTTAATGTTGAAACTTGTCATCCTTCAGTCATACGCTCTTAACCTGCTGCAGTCGCTCACTCAGCCATAACCTTCATATGCCTGAAGTGCGGAGGAGCAAACATATAACAAACACCCATCTGAAAATAATGATCTCATACTACAGAGGTGTTGTTACTAAAGATGTAACACGCTTCGTCCCATGTTCGAAGTATTAAACAACAAATACTGAAATGGACAGACACAACTAAAGGAGTTAAATTGTATAAGGGACAAAATTCTACTGAAGCCTAGAGTCCATGCTGTTGTAGCTCGTACACAAGGCTTAGATAACTTTTCTGCTCCCCAAAGTTTTGGAGCTGTTGTCCGGATTACTGTATTTATTCTTTTGATGTCCAATAATAAAGTAAGCAAGTGTAAAGCATATTCTGAATAACCCGTTTGGCATCAACAACCACAGCACAGACACAACTACAAAGATGAACGTTGTGATCATTACCTTAACCTGATTGGCTGAGCTGCTTGTTCAGTCGTGGCATCACTGACAATAACGCACGGAGCGTGAAAAAACGATGTACGAATCGAGAAGCAGTGTAACCTACAGATAGCACCAATAATAATCTCACTAAATTTAGATTTTTAAGTGTAAATTGAAACACCACAGTATTTATATAACATGCAGTACATGTGTCATGTACTATAGAGGGTGTGGTAGCTCAGTGGTTAGGGTATGGGGGCTATCACTCTGAAGGTTGGGGCTTCAAATCCCAGGTCACTGAAGTTACCAATGTGGGTCCTTGAGCAAGGCCCTTGGTTAACTCTGTGCTCAGACAAAGTTGGGCTGTTTAAGTTGCGATATATATGTCCAAAATTTCCAAAGTGGCAGCTTGAGAAAGTTATTTGTATTTTGCGCTCAAGTCTAAAAATCTTTCCTTCTACTTCAACTTTCATGCTTCATTATCGACACTAGTGATGAACTCCAATGTTAGACCTGGCCAAGTGTGTTACGCCGGATGTCCTTCCCGACACAACCCTCACCTGTCCCGGGCATGGGACACACAGACTATGGGGACAATTTAGAGCAGCCGATTTACCTTTAATCCATGTTTTTGGACTGTGGAAGGAAATCGGAGACCACTGAGAAAAAACCTACGTGAACACAGGGAGAACATGGAAACTCCATCCAGATCAGGATTGGAACCAGGAATCCCCAGTGCTGAGAGGCAAACGTGCTAACCACTGAGCCACCTTGCAATTCAAGTCCAAAATTTTTTATAAATTATGACTGAATGGAGAACAAGCTACAATCTTTTTACTTTCAAAAATTAAAGTCCTCAGTCATTTACTTTATCCAAGTTAATGCATTAGCAAAAATGTAAGGGACAGTGTATAAAATGCAGTAATTGCATAAAAACATCACTAAAAAAAGGGATCCTACAGTTTTTAATTTTTAAAACTTTTATCCAAACAAAGAGTTCTGATGATGATGATTATGATTATGTACTTTTTAGATAGTCCCTTGTGATTATAACCATCTTCTGTTGTGATTTCAGCTCTACTGGTCGTCTTAAATAAATAGATAAACGGGATTACAACTGCAGTTTGATCTCTATTCAGTTATGATTTTCTAAAAGTTATTTAAAAAATTTGTGAGAAAAAGCATCTTCAAAACAGGATATCTGCAGAATGTGGAATATCAAATTTTACTTAAATACCAATGTGTAAACAAACTAGTAGCTCCTCATATTACTTAGTACTCTTAAAGTTGCTCTGAGTGTTAAAAGGGTTGGTGACACCTGAGTAAGGGAATAAATTGAATCAAAGAAGGTCTGGACCTCTGCTTGACAAAATTTCCTTTAACTAGACCCTACTGAATTCAAATTAAATACCCATGCTTTACGCATATGCATTGTTTACTGATTTTCAAATTGTGGTCGCATGCAAACAGCTGCGATGTAAAAGAGAAAGCAAGTGAAATAAGTGAATGCTGCAGCATCAACAACTGAATCAAGTACAGCACAAAGGCTTGTGGTTGTGTACAGTTCTCTTTCCATTCACGCTCACATGATTCATGTTGGTGTTGGTTACAGAACGATCGTGGCTCCTGTTCATTCTTTCCGACCATGACCCAATATCCTTCCACTTCATGCTGAACTGTCTAAAGCTTCACTGAAACAGGACTTGAAGCAGATTCCATTTAGCTGTGGAATGCAGAAAACTCAATCATGTTGTTTCTTCGAAAGCAGGCTTCTAATTTTAGTTGCCTGGAACCAGCTGCCGTTCACATTTTCCAGGTTGGGTGGCAGCCGAGATTCACAGACTTCACAAATTCAACCTGAATTTATGAAAGACTGACTCACAACGTTATTAAAAACGAAGACATGAGCACCACTGACAGCTTAAGCAGCCACCTACTGAGAACAAATGCTAGGAATGGAATTGGATTCAGTGAGGTTGAACATGTCATAAACTCTAACTGCGGTGTGAAAATTAGTTTTGCTATTTAAATCAGCAGAGATTGGAATATTGAGCTGATATCATAATACAATGCATTTTTAAAAATGTTTTATGTCCACAGCAGAGTAAAGTCAATTCACTGACCACCGTATTAGGTTCAACTTTTTTGTTTCTACACTTTATAAACGAATATTATAAAAGAGGTAGCTCTTGTCCTTAAATCTGATTGGCTGAGCCGTTTGTCCAGCCGTGATATTACTGACAGTTATGATAGAACTGTGACAGCGCTTCACAGTTATATCAATGCATGACAATTGTTTTTCTGATGTTTTTTATATAAACTGTGTTCTGTAATTTGCCTACTAGATGCCAGTATTTGATTGTTAGAAAAAGTGAAGAGATGTTTTATTTTGAGTTTAAGTTCAGCAACAACATTTAGGGATTCACATGAGATCCTGAGAATTGATCCTGATGCAATCGGAGCAGATTCCTTGCTCCGCCTTAATGGTATGTTTTGGTAGCTGCTCCCTACGTGGACGAGGAGAAACCAACGTTATTTTTCTAAACAGTTGAACGTAAGAAAAAGAATATCACTGAACCCAAAACCTCCCCTTTCTCCATTTACCCCACTTTCCCCATCCTGCCAATCTAATCTTTCCCGTGTGGCGTCAGCATTTTGCGGCTTTGTCCACAGAACCAGGCTTCCTGTAGTAAATCCACCCAACAGGCCCCCCCACACATAGGGGGAGGGGGGTGGTAGAGAATAAGGTCAATGTTCTTCTTAAAAACACTTCAAAACGGCAAGCTTTTTAAAAATCAGCTGATGAACTTTGCGAAAAGTTTGATGGTTAACCTGCTGAGTGCTGAATCAGGTGGTGGAGATAAAACCACAGTTGTAAAACCTTACACCGCTGCACTTTTTGGGTTATAGCTAAAAACAAAAACAGCTAATGAAGTCCTCAACTCACACTATTTTGTCATGAACCAACATTAAACATGCAGTGGTGCACCCAGTAGGGCCACACATTTGCCCTGGAACTACCAATAAGGTAATTGTAGAATCAACACAATCCTTAAAACCACAATGAATAAAAGTGTCAATATAACAACTGTTAGCTCATTTAAAAAAAAAAAAACTATTTAACTTGAGACTCACCACAACAGACATTTTACCACAACTCCATCACATCAGTGCAAACTCAGTGCTGAACTGATCCTGACCCCCTGACACTGACTGTGGCGACACTCTGGGAGCTATAGTCAGATTACCCACCCCAGGTAACAGCTGCCCTGTAAACACACCCAGGTCTGACCAACATCATCAACTAAGTCTCACAGAGATCTGATGAGAGAATTTATAAAACGGGTAGTTCCCGATCTATAAATCGGATTGACTGACCCGTTTGTCCAGGCATAACATTATTGACAATAACATGCACGCCTGATTTGTATCAATGTGTAAGATATAATACATTCGTTTAAAATCAAAAATACAGATTAATATAAACAAAAAGCAGATTTCGGAAACTGTGTTCTGTAACTTGACCACTAATTGGCAATATTTGATTGTTAGAGAAGCAGGAAACCTGTTACTTTGCAATCAGCTTTCACTTTAAATACCGGACTGGATCACATCATAGGAGACAAGTTGATGCAATTGTTTTATAAAAGCAATAAAGCACTCAAGGTTGTGTATTATTGTGAATGAAAAGATGGAAAAGAGATTACACTGTACTCCGCTGAGTGTCGTGCACCCCTTTACTGTGATTTATTTACAATAATACTTGCCCTCTCATACCTTATTGCTTCATTATACATCCTTTAGATCTGATAGCACTCACAGGCAAAAACCCATGTACATTTCTATGGTATACTAATGCACTAGCTGTTGTGTAACTGCTGCCTGAAAATATTCATGAATAAAGCAGTGTTTTTCAACCTTTTTTGAAATACAGCGTATTTTTTACATTAAAAAAAAAATCCTACAGCACACCACCATCCAAAAAAGTTATTAAATGAAACATTGCATCTTAATACAGGACATAGAATTATATATATATATATATATAATACAGGACAATAAAATATATATATTTTTAATTTAGTGCCTGTTTAGATGAACACAAAGCTGATATCCTGGCAAAGGTTGATGAGAGGCACACACGAAGCATTTTGTCAACTTCTCTCAGTCTCTCTCTGCTTTTAGTTTTTATAGCTTGAAAAGCTGAGCTTACAAATATATGTCGTGGAAAATGGGAGCAATGTTGAAATAGCCCAATTTCCTAATTTCTATGGGGGGGCCCTACATAGCCAATCCTAAGAAGGATTTAACAAAAGTGGGTGTAATTAACTCTGTAAAAACGCTGTTTAATATATAAATTTTAGATTCGGTTACATGTTATAAACAATAAGGTTTTGAACTTTAAAATGGCGTATGTGATGATTGAAGACAAACGAAATAAGAGATGCTAATTAAAAGATGCTGAACCGATCAGACTGAGCGCTTAAGGTGTTAATTACTGAATCAGCAAACACTTTGGCAGACGCTTAACGGCAAATCATTTGTAGTGAAAATATTTTCTTGACCAACTGACAATTTCCTATGGCACACCTGACAATCACCACAGTGGTTAAAAATGACTGGCATTAAGAACATGTTTTTCAAGCTGACTGTTCAGCCACAAGCCCCCAGCCCACCATGTGCATGGAAAGAGGAGCCCTCCATTCTCCCCACTCCAGTGGAAGAGCTTGCAAAGAAAAAGGAGGCAGCAGAACACCCGGTTTGGTTTCTAAACACTTAATATTTAAAAATGCAACCAAGTGTTACTGTATACTGTGTACTGAGCAATTACAAATGCAACATTATCCAATGCAAAATCTAGACTTCTTAATACTAGTCAATTAGCTTAGTTTAACTAAGGCATATACACATCTTTACTACAACTAAATATAACAGAGCAATCCAGCTCAGCTCATTTAATCAGGAAATAGGAAGAATAAAGTATTCAACCAACATACTGACATGTGACCAACAAGTTTAAATTATAAATGAGCTCTACTTTAGTGGGCACTCATGTTTCATGTGTATTGTGACCAAAAGGTAGAAAAACCCTTTCTAAACTGAAATCCCATTCTCAGGTTGCAAAACTAAAATCACGTTAGGACATCACAAGACATTAATTACATTGATAAACATATTGATCACCCACCTGTTCGGCTCCATACGCAGTGGCAAACTCCATGAACTCCTCCACACGCACAAACCCATCTCCATCCTGATCCAGGGCTTGGAAAACCGCCTGCAGTGCGGTGCACTCCTCCTCCGCAGGTGCGACTGGAGGTTTGGCACAGGCACCCAGACTCCCATTTTGAGTCCTCAGAGTCAATCGGGATTCCCGGGCCATTTCTGCATTTTTAGGACAATGGTTATCCACGTCTTCCTCCATCAAAGGGCTGGATATCTCCAGTAACGGGCAAACTCCACCGGGAGGCGCATCTCTGGGCGAGTTTGCCTCTGGTTGTGCTACCGGCGATGGGTCTGTCTGGATCAGGTGCCCAGGTTGATCAGTTTCCTCCTCTGCCTTCAGACTGTTTTTGCATGGAGCCCCACTTGTTTCCTGTTCCACAGCCCCTCCCACACGGGTAGGCTGACCGTCTGTACCTGAAACATGGGTGGAGTCGATCACAGTCGCACAGAAACCGGTCACCCGATCCTCTGTGCTCTCTCCCTCACCCTGCTGCACACAAACGGCCTCACAAGCAGGTAGCACCACACATGTAAAGTAGTTATCCGTTAGATCCTCTGTGTTTATACTTCTGTTGTCCAATGAGCACGCGATCTGATGCACCGCAGGAGTTTCACAATCGGCTGGTGTTACCACAGCTAGTTCTTCAAACTTAGTTTCATTTACAGGTGCGTTTTCAGCGTGACATGGTAGAGGAGACGACGCATGAATGTGTAGGATGCCTGAGGGCTGTGTATTCAGAGTTAAATGGGTGTGAGTGTCTAATGTGTCCACAGTGGGACTGTTGATTGTCTGTTCTTTTGCCAGGTCCTCAGAAAAGTTCTCTGTTTTTGAAGGTGTGTTTTGACTCTGTTCATTCGGTAAAACAGGAAAGTCATGCGACACTGTCTCTGCATTTAGGACGAGGGAAATGTTACGTGTAGGAGGAGCTGAAGGAGAGAATGGAGGCTGATTATCTGAAGAACAGGAAAGAACCGCTGCCTCAGAAGCAGGTGGTGGCTCTGGGTTCTGGATGCGATCAGCAGGTCCTGGTTTTGATAGAACGTACACATTTTGGTCTCCAGCGATCGTCAATGAACCATTTGTCTCAGAGCCATGTGTCTCCATGTCTATACTGTTCTCTGTGAGGGCCAGAGAGCCTGACGTGGAATCAGGTATATTGGACCGTAATAATGTCTGAGTAAATTCAACATCAAACTCATGTGCACATGTATCATTCTCCACGATGGGGAAAATTTCTCGATTCGGCTCCTTTTCCAAGTCAAATGACTCCTCCTGATGACTTGGAACATGCGGGCTGGTAAATCCATTCACAGATATACATGAAGTGTCAGGTGTCCCGAATCTGGTCTCTGATTTGTTACCGGATTGTCCGTCTGATAAAATGGGACGTGCCGCTGTCTGTTCTAGCGCCTCAGTTGATGAAGGCCCATCAATCAATTGCCCCACAGACTGTACTGCAGCCTCGACCTCAACAACCTGGAGGGATGCTGAGATATTCTTTTCACATGGCTGGATCGGTGACACAGGAAATAGACATGGCATGAGGAGGCTATCCAATGGAAGGGGTAGAGAGTCGAAGGAAGACAGAGGGCATTCGAGAGGTAAGGGGTTCGAGCTTTCAAGTGGACTTTCAGGGCAGTAGGAACCCAGAGAAAAAGATTCGAGCAGGTCCAGAGACGAAGCCATAGGCTGGAGGTTCATACTCTGCTCAGATGAACTTTGAGAGGGATTTAAATCAGACTCTGCACCCTCATGAAGTACACAAGTCCTCTGAAGAGGCAGGATTTGGGGAAGGGCATCATCCAATAGGATGTCTAAAGGGTGCTGCCCTACTAAACCATCTGGGAGCGAATGCTCTTCAGCCTCTCCACCAGGAGGCGAAAGGTCTTTGACCTGCATAGATGTGCACGAGTGTGTGGGACTGGCGGCAGTGGAGCTGAAATTGATGAGATCCACCGTATCCACATCACAAGGTAAATCACGGCATGCCCCGTCATCGGATTCCCGTTTTTCCCACAAAGAAGGTGGTCGGTCTATATGCTCCTCCCATGAATAGGCCTTCTCCAGTTTGGAATACTGAGAATTTCGGAGGAGATCGCCCAAACCAAAGGGGTTCTCCTGAAAAATTTCATCCAACCTCAAAGAAACAATTCCAGAATCCACCCCCTGGAGTCTCTCCGGGTTTTCCGGGCCACCTGAGACATTGTCTTTATTTAGAATCAAAAAACCCAGCGAATTCTGGTCCGACTCCCAGTCAGAATGACTGGACAGAACCTGCTCCATCGAGAAGCGCCGTCCCTCTCCCAGGGTGTGGAGACACTCCAGGAGATGAGCGCTGACGAATCCTCCACCGTGTGAGGTGGTTAGGATTGTTACATTAGTGAGATTTCACTTGTACAGGAAGTGCTGAAGGGAATCCAGCTACTTGGATCCATGTAACCGGGTGAAATAGACGAGGGTGAAGAATTCACTCCCTCAGCCCAAACTGAAGAGCGACTGTTTAACTATGTAGTCACCATGTTTGAGTTTGACTTCATTTATTCTATCACTGAAAAGCCTTCACAGACACGTCCGTTGGGCTTTGTGTACACAGCTTTATAAAAATCCTTCAGCTTTAGCGTTTTAAAGTCATCCTAATCCCCAGAATAATCCCCCAAAAATTCTTAGAATAGGATTAAACACACCTGCCTGTTTGCAGCCAAACCAAAATGAACCTGCCTTCTTCACCTTAAACAAAACTATACTGTTAAACAATTAAACTCAAAATTTCAATAGATAGAAGTCATCCAAGAATTATAAGAGAACCCAAAACAATATTGATGAATAGAGTCCAGTGCTGGTTACGTCATGTGTACGGTATACCGTTATTTGGCAATTTTTTTGGGATTCCCTGTGAAAATAATCAGATACATAATACACTGATTATTGGCACCCAAAATTCTCACGAGTCGGTCCTCTCAGTAACCCGTCATGACACAGCACAACGCTTTATACGTTACTTGTAGGTAGTTTATCGTTCCAGTTAATACAAGGCACACCGGCTAACCGTTACCAGGCCGTAAAATGACTCCTGTAAGATCTTCTGAAAACATAATCTCAGCTAAGTCTTAATGAGCTGCCTGTTTATAGAGCACCAGCCGGTCGTGAGTTAAACAACTGCTGCTTCAAAAGCGCAAAAGCTGTAAATTAGGCAGATTTAGAGATTTAGAGACGTGAGCCGGTGAGCTAAGTAGGCTAACCAGAGCATCTCCTCCGCCATGACTGGAAAGCGGAGAAGACTGACCTGGAAACCGGTCCCTGCCTCCTGGCACGAACATAACCCATTTATCCGTCTGCTTGAACGCAATTATGTCAAATGACGTTTTTCCCCGGAACAAAAAACACCCCAAAATGTTCCAAATACAGCGACAGAGAGAAATCCACCTGTACTGAGATTAGCTCGGCGTTTCGGCTGGTTTTACGTTAAACGTCGGGATTTTCGCTCATCCTTCATTTGGAAAATAAGACCAGTCCTCGAGTGTACATCCAACAACCCTGACGCATTTCCAAAAGCCTCGTTTTTCGTAAACAGCGAGGCAAAAAGCCAGCGTCCTCCAGCGTCCACTCCGGACACACAGCACCTCTCATCAGCAGCAGCAATAACACACAGGTTGGGAGCTTGATTTAGCGCATGCGCCGGAGCGCCCGCCGCAGTTCAACGGCACCAACCGAAATGTACTTTGGGGAAAAAAAATTATCTTCGTGTTGTGGTTTAGGTGAACTAATACTATCGAACAAACAAAATCAGATTCATTTCATTGATATTTTTTCAATTAAATATCATAACAACATCCGTAGGACGAGCCACAACAAGATGTAGTTCAATAAGCAAAGACTCCTTATTGAAGTGCACTACAAGAAGTGTTCCTACATCTTAATTGTAATCGATAAATATAAAGACGCTAAGTGTGCGTCATATATATCCATTAGCGCACGGGTGGAGTGGAGGGTATGAGAATAGGCGCTTGGCTATGGCGATTGGCACATGGGTAGAGTGGAGGGGATGACGCAAATACGCTTGGCTTAGCTGTATGACTCAATGGGAGGGAAGGCCCTTCTTGTTCTGCAAGGCTGGGTGTCAGTAGAAATAAGGCACGCAGAAACACTCCAAAATCTTGTAGAAAGTTTATCATAAAGACTGGGAGCTGTTATTACTGGTACAATGTAGAATGAGATGTTATAAAAGCTCACATAGGTGTAATATGTAGGTGTCAACATAGTGTGAGTAGATGTAAGTGTACTAAATAAAAAAAATAGCACAAAGCTTTTCCATCTGTGAAGATAATTACAGTTAAAAGAGCATGTTTGTTTTTTGCATGAACGATTTCGTACATGTACACTGTGCGCCCTCTGGTGGCAAAACAGCATATGACACAGACCTAAATGCAGTAAACGACTGAAAAGTAATCTGTAAAGAAAATGTTTTTCATTAAATCGTTTATTTGACGTGTTCATTCATTCCATGGATAAAAGCGTCTGCTATATGACTAAATGTAATGTAAATGTAATCCAACCCACTCATCCATCCATCTCATCAATTTTCTAAAAGCAATTATCTTCAATGCAGTCTTGATACATTAACCATCAATAGTATATATATATTAAATTAAAACTACCCGTTGATCTAATAACAAAACGACACAACTTTATGTTTTTACAACTTAAACTCCTCCCACCCTCAAAACCATTTAGGTATAAAGCGTGAATAATTTGTGGTAACAAGCCACATTACACACGAACAGCACCGTACAGGATTACGAAAGAATTTATAAAATAGCTTGATTTTATTAACCTTTTTTATTTTGATGTGCCCATCCATCGCACCCATTCATTAATAATATCATTCTTCCAAAAGCATGTAGTGTTAACAATACAAACCTCATCCCACAATTGTGTCGTTGTAATCATCAGACTCAGAGTTACTTAAACATTAAAAATATGATACTAGTTTTTAGGAAACAGCCTGCTCTAATTAGTAAAAGCACACAGAAACCATTGATGCACCAGTTGTATCACGTGGAATGTCATAACATCATTTGAACTCATTTTTAATACAGACTCATCCCTCGCAGATCTGTTCAACCGGCATTATTTTTCCTTCTGCTTTGCTTCAGACCAAAGTCCTGAAAGCAAAACACAACAAAAGAACAGAAGTGAAATACCATATCAATTGTGGAGAATTGCAAACACTGTAAACTCCTGTTGCATTATCATGATAGTGACCTATTTGCTTAGAGCAATTACACACACAGAGGAATTTGTCCTCCACCTTTAACCCATCTGTGCAGTAACACACCGATCATTCAGTTCCATCCATTTACTCAATCTCATTGTAACGTGTATAAAATCTATCACCTTGCCATGTATTCTGGGTGAATGTATGGTTCCAAATTTGTGGGAACAGTATGGGGAAGGGTGTTAATAATTGCTTCCGGGTGCCATGTACAAGGTTGCCCACCACTCCTGGCACGTGTGCTTCGGTCACTAGTGTGTTTGTGTGTGTTTGCGCAGATTGGTTAAATGTGGAGGACCTTCAGTATTCCTCACAGTAGGCAAAATAAAGCACTTTATGGTTGTGGGGTTGGAGCTTTGTTCCTGAGAACCTTTTTGTATCTAGAGCAGTATTTACATGCAGGTTTATACATATCTGTAGAAATGAGAATGGACACGTAGGTTTATATACTGTTATATAATATTGCCAAAAGTATTTGCTCACCAGCTTTTACCTTGAGCTTAACATGTCATTCCTAAATCCATAGGTTTCAATATGGTGTCGTTCCACCCTTAACAGCTAGAACAGCTTCAACTCTTCTGGGAAGGCTGTCTATTAAGTTTAGGAGTGTGTAAATGGGAATTTTCACTATTCTTTCAGAAGCTCTAATTTACCCCAAAGATGTTCTATAAGGTTAAGGTCAGGACCCTGTGCAGGCCAGTCAGGTTCATCCACACCAGACTCTGTCATCCATGTCTTTATGGACCTTGCTTTGTGCACTGGTGAACACAGTCACAGTCAGGTGGAAAGAGGAAGTGTCCAGCTCCAAACTGTTTCCACAAAGTTGGGAGCATGGAATTGGAGCCAAACCCAGCTCTAGAAAAACAACCCCACACCACCAAACTTTACACTTGGCATAATGCAGTCAGACAAGTACAGTTCTCCTGGCAACCGCCAAACCCAGACTCATCGATCAGATTGCTAGATGGAGAAGTGTGATCCGTCACTCAAAAGAATGCGTCTGCACTGCTCTACAGTCCAGTGGTGGCGTGCTTTACACCACTGCATTTGACGCTTTGCATTGCATTTGGTGATGTATGGCTTGGATACAGCTGCTCGACCATGGATACCCATTCCATAAAGCTCTCTACGCACTGTTCTTGAGCTTATCTGAAGGTCACAAGAAGTTTGGAGTTCTGCTGTGATTGAATTTGCAGAAAGTTGGCGACCTCTTCGGACTATGCGCGTTAGTTTGCCCAAACACTTCCATTTTCTTATAATACAGCTGACTGTGGAATATTAAGGAGTGAGGAAATGTAACAATTGGATTTGTTGCAAAGGTGTCTGTATCCTATTACAGTTCCACGCTGTAATTTACTTAGCTCCCAAGAGCGCCCCATTCTTTCACAAATGTTTGTAAAAACCGTCTGCATGCCTAGCTGTTTGATTTTATACACCTGTGGCAATGGAAGTGATTGGAACACCTTGTTCTGATCATTTAGATAGTTGAGCAAATACTTATGGCAATATAGTGTACATACATATAAAATATAAAACAGGGAGTTCCAGTCCTTAAATCTGACTGGCTGAGTCGTTTGTCCAGCCGAGACATTCTTGACAATAACCTATGACCGCTTCACATTCGTATCAGTGCACGATATACAATACATAATTTGGTTTAATGTTTACAAAATAACTTGTTTTTTGTGAACTGCGTTCTGTAATTTGGCCACTAGAGGGCAGAGTTTGCTTGAAACTGGAAACCTGTTAGCAATCTGCGTTCACAATAAAAGTCGCTGAAGACCAGTTAGTTAGTGATTTGGCTATCAATAATAATTTATTTAAATAAAATTTAAAAATGTATATGAATCAAACCTTGTTTTTTTATTATAGTGTGTTTGCAACTATAAAAAGTGTTCGCTCTATAAAAGTTCAAGGTTGTGCATTTTTGTGAACAAATCACGGGAAAAAGGTGTAACTTTGCATCGTGTGTAACACCACCTCTTTCTCATAATCTATTTACAATAATGCATGCTCTCTCATTTTATTATTTTAGGTCATATTTTTTACAGATCAGTAATTAAACACAATCATCAGAAATTAATCACTGACTTTTGATGAAAAGGAACAGACTAAGGAGAGGTTAGTAGTTTAGTACCGAGAGCAAAATGCAGCACCACAGCAAGTGTGTCACTAACAGATTAATTTCAGATTTTAATTAAACCATATAAATAAAGATGCACATAATTTACATACAGAGATATTATAAATGATTATCAATCAGCTTTTTCACATTACAGACAAAGAGTCCAAAGGACTTAACACATATGTGAATAAATGGACTACGGTCTGTAATTGTAAAACTACAAAGTCCATCAATACTGTAACCGGAGCTGATTAAGTTGACAATGCGGTATAAACAAGGAGGAGAACCTACTAAAATGCATTACTTTGTATACAGTTCATTTTTCTACTTTAATTCAAGCTTTTCTTAAACTCTCTCTCTCTCTCTCTCTCTCTCTCTCTCTCTCTCTCACACACACACACACACACACACACACACCTGTGTGCAGTGCTGCCTCTCAGAGTTTAGCAGAGCGAGGTGAGTTTATACCCATCACAGTTGCCATGTCGTTGCCCGACGTCAGCCAGCTGCCTCCATCCGCCACCAAAGTGGCGCCTGTGATGTAAGATGCTGCGCGACTTGCCAAGAAGAGTGCAGAATGAGCCATCTCTGTTTTGTTTCCCGCCCTTTGCAGAGGAAGACTCCTGAAATGTCCTCCGGTCTCCGCACTAGTGCCACCTGGTGTAAAGAAAATGGATAATGTCGAACCCTTGTGCTCTTATTCATGTTGATGGCGGCAGAAGCACTAAGTAAAGTACGAACGTTTACCTAAAGCACACACTTACCAAGTCGGCGGAAGCCTTCTGTTCCACTGATGGGACCTGGTGCCACGGTGTTCACCCTCACACCACTGGGACCCCATTCGACTGCCAAGTGCCTCGTCATGGCATCTACACACATAATAATCAACGATTCTGCATCAGATCCTTGAACTCAGTACAGTAAGACTGTGCACCCCAAAGCTTATATAGAATATACTATAATATAATTACTACAGTAACACAACAAACTACCACATCATAGCACTGATGTATACACATACCATTTGCAGCTTTTGCAGATCCAGCATGCACTTGGAGCACCTGGCCCCTGTATCCCAGTGTGGCTGAGATGTTTACAATAGAGCCTCCATTATTCTAAAGCAAAATTAAAACTTAATTAAAAAAAAAAACATAAAAAAATGCACAAAAAAATGTGGAAAAATGGGCAAAACACAAAATGTAGGAAAAAAACCCTAACTGCACAAAAAAAATTGTGAAAGGCACAAAATGCATTAAAAACCTAAAAAAAATTAACAATGAAAATTTTTTTACAGCAGATGCTGACTGACACACACACACACACACACACACACACTGTAAGGACTTTACATAGACCTCCATTTTCTTTGAAGTCTAATCTAAACCCTAAATACTACCCTTACATTAAGCATAACCTAATACTATAATACTTTAATATTTATCAGCTTGTTCTTTGTTCCTGCTACTTGTGCAGTATGTGATGGAGCATTGATTAGCCCTCAGGACGTACCGCAGAACTCTGGTCTTAAGCATGTTCACGTCTCAGTTCTTAAAACATACTCACCGTTGGAAAGCAGAACCAACTGAAAGATTAGGGAGACGAACCCCTATGTAGGAGATTAGATTAGATTAGGTTCCTACCTTAAACCACTTCTCATACACGACTTTGCTGGTGTTGAACGTCCCCATGGTGTCGATTTCCAAAACGGTTTTAAAGGCATTAAAGGATAAAGATGTTGCTGGACACAGGAAGTTCCCCGCTGCGTCTAAGAAAACATGATATCATCTTTAACAAGTCATTTCAAAGCAGCAGGTTTAATTAACACAATTTACTTTTCCAGTTTAGAAAACGGGTAGTTCTGGTCCTTAAATCTGATTGGCTGAGCCGTTTGTTCAACCGTGACATTATTGACAATAACACACACCTCTGACTGCTTCACATTCGTATCAATGTATATGACATTAATTAATTCATTCATTATGTTTCACTTATTCCATTATGAGGGTCATGGAAACATTTTCCTAATATTGTTTTTAATAAACTGCATTCTGTAGTTTGGCAGTATTCCTTTGTTAGAGAAAGCAGAAACTTGTTACTCGGCAATCAGTGTTCACTTTAAAAACGACTAGATTATGTAAAAGACTAGTTAATTAATAATTCTGATTTCAATAAACCCATTTATGAATTAAACCTTCTTTTTTATTATAGTATGTTTGTAACCAGTTTATAAAAGCAATAAAGTACTCGAGGTTGTGTATCATTGTAAATAAATCACAGGAAAAAGGTGTAACTGTACTTTGCTATGCGTCATGCCTAACAACACCTCATTCCCGTGATTGATTCACAATAATGCACACCGTCTTGTACCCTATTGCTTTATTATATACTGCGATTTAAACAGCTGAACTATATGGACAAAAGTGTTCTACGCATTATAAATTTTGGAAATTTTTAAGCATTTATTCAGAAGAGCACTTTTAGGCGTAACGCTTTCTGTTGAATGAGAAGATCTGGTTCTCAATCTCAGTTCTAATTCATCTTAAAAGTGCCCGAAGGGGCTAAAGTCAGGGCTGTGTGGAGGCAAGTCAGGTTCCTCCACATTGAACTCACTTGATTTTGTTCTTATGGACCTTGTTTTTAGGCTGGAACTGAAAAACTGTTCACACAAAGTTTAAAGTACATTGTTGTCCAAAATATGTAGCTAGGTGCTCAATACTGTGTGTGAACATAAACATAAACAAAACACCGTAATTCAATATAAAATGGGTGTTCTCATTTGCATTAGGGACATTGTTTGGGGGAAAGGACTCACTGTTGATAAGGATGTCGATGCGTCCAAACACTTTCAGTGTCTCGTCAACAGCAGTGATGATGGTATCCGGCTGGCGCACGTCCATTTGTAACGGTAAGCAGTGTCGCCCCGTCGCGCCGGTCAGCTTCTTTGCTGCCTGTGATGCACAATACATAAACTTCAAATGCAGGTGTCTGAATTCCCCACTTATCATATATTATATTACATGAGGTCATTTTGCATATATTTAAAGCAACTTCCAAGAATCCCTATTTAATGGTGATGTAAATAAATTTGGTTCTTAATCATGGGGAAAAGGTGTTATTAGTCCCAACACGAAATGGAGTAGTTACACCTCTTTTGCTTGATTTATTCACAATAATACACAACCTCATGTGACTTATTGCTTTTATAAAACAGTTACAAACACACTATAATAAAAAAAAACAAGGTTTGATTTATAAAATTGATAGAAAACAAAATCGCTAATAAACTGGTCTGGTAAAAAAAGATCAGTAAAATAATGTATTGCGTATCACCCATTAATACGAATGTGAAGTGCTCAGAGGTGTGGCTAACTGTCCATAATGTCACGGCTGGACAAACAGCTCAGCCAATTAGATTTAAGGAACGGAACTACCCGTTTTATAATAAAGCTTAAGAGGCGTTTGCTCAAAGGCCTACACTGGTACCCTTCGTAGAGAAAAAGTACCTTCTCCATGATGGTCCCACATGAGTCCACATAAAGAAAGAAATAGACTACAGTCTGTAATTGTAGAACTACAAGGTCCATCTATACGATAGGTGAAACTGATATAATGTATAGTGAAAGTAAAAGCAAAAAGAAGTCTAATAGTGGCGGTGAGTGTCCATAATATTACTGTGTTCAAGCGAGCCAGCGATTAGATTTGGGTTAATTCATGAGGCATTATGGGTATTTTTCTTTACCTCATTGAGCTTCTCCAGGTTTCTGCTGGCGATGACTGTATCACAGCCATGCCTGCAGGAGACAAACCAAACAGTAACTGAAAAAAAACTGTATTCATATTGTCCAGAGTTCGAGAGAATCAATGGGACCCACCTCATCAGGATTTCGGCAATGCGAAACCCAATGCCAGAGCCTCCACCTGTCACAAATGCCACCTGATCCCTGCAAAATCAAACTGTTAAACATCACTATTTACAGAAACCCTGTATTTAATGTCACTGTTGTTCACTGTTCCATGAACAGTATAAATATTTTTATAAAACAAGTAGTTCCAGTCCGTAAATTGGATTGGCTGACCCAATTGTCCAGTCGTGACATTATTGACAAGAACACACACCTCAGAACGCTTCACATGCATATCAATGTGTGACACACATTATTTTAATTCATTCATCATCTTCCACCTCTCCCATCTAGGGGAGAACGTTTGGGGCGCTGGGCAGATACACCCAGGACAGGGCGCCATAACATCACTGTGCACATCGCTGGGGCAATTTAGAGCAGACAATTTACCTTAAACCCATGTTTTTGGACTGTGGGAGGAAACCAGAGGCCAAAGGAAACCCAGACAAACACAAGGAGAACATGAAAACCAGCAATGAGAGGCGAATGTGCAAACCACTAAGCCATCATGCTGTGCATTTGTTTGTTGAAGAAACCAGAAACCTGTTACTCAGTGATCAGAATTCACTTCAAAAACTAGACTAGACAAGTTTATTAACAATTTATTTTAATATTGTGTTTGTAACTGTTTTATAAGAGCAATCGATGGTGTGTATTATTGTGAATAAATCAAGGGAAAGAGGTGTAACTGTATTCACCTCTTTCTCATGATTCATTCACAATAGGCATGCCCCCTCATACCTAATGGCTTTATTATAAACACAACTATAAATTGTGCTGCTTATCTTGTGTAGTGCAAGAGGAAAAGTGATCTTCCCCAAACTGTTTCCACAAAGGATACAGTTGTTCAGTGTGTATGACAAGGTACTTTATTTACACGTTGCAACGAGACTAAGTAAAACAACTATATTCATTGATTATGAGGTGTATCACAATACCCACTTCATAATCGATTGATTGGTCAAAAAGATATGATTAAATAACCTGAGCAGGTCGGGACTGTAGACATATGTATAGGAAGTCAAACAGTCATCAGTCTGCACGTCTTCAGGTTCTGCCATCTCGATCTGTTAAAGTCCTCCTACAGAACACAATTCCAACGTTAAAACAGCTTTAATGACTTACATTTATTAACAGGAAAAAACTAAACGTTGCCTGTAAAGAGGCTCCGTTTGTCCTCCGCAGTTACAAATCATATTTCAGCTTTGAAATAATTTTACCTAAAAGATAAAACTCCCAAAACCTTTTATTATCTCCAAAACGACGGCTTTTTAAAACACACAGTGCACAACTGCAAAGTAACAGAGCAAAGTTTACAGCGGACATTGGACGCCTTCGTAGCTGACGTCATCAGGTCACAGTGTATCATGGTAGATGTAGTCCCCAATAGACATAATTGTTGAAATACTACGTAACCGCTTTAAATTTCATAATTTCTCCGTGGAGTGTTGTGGAAATGCATATGAATTTAAAGTACTGTAGGAAATTAAATGTTTTTATTTTAAACATAAAGTCTTATAAAGGGTTCATGATGGATTTTAAACATTTCTTTTAAACATTTCCCCCATCATATTTGAGTAACATGATGATTGAGGTATGAATTTTAATCCCGTCAATCCTGCAAACTTTTAACTATGTTATGGTCCTTATAGTGAAGGACACAAAATGCAAAGAGTTTTGTGGTATGCCGTCTGTGTGATAAGAGTTATGTTTAACAGTTAGTTTAATCAAGGATCAAGGAACAAGGAGGATTTATTGTCATTTTTCACATGTAGCATGTCATAAAAACGAAATTATGGCCCACGGACCCAGAGTAACCCTATAACCATTTAGGCTAAAGAAAACCAATGTGTACATTGTATTTATATATACATACTGAGTAAGGTATAGATATAAAATAAATAAATATAGACTATAAAATATAGACTATAAAATAAACACTATACAATATATATATATATAAACACTTAAATATAAACAACATTTTTTTCCTTTTTAAATTTTAGCAGCGAAAATAGAGTAAAGTACAGCAAAGACAGCAGATTTGTGGCAATATGTAAACTTTTACATGTTCATGAAATTGTGGTGACCAGTGAGGGGAAAGTGTTGTGGTGTAATTTGTAGTGTTTATTATGAGGAGTTTATGAGTCTCACAGCTTCCGAAATTGAAGCTGTTCCTCAGTCTGCTGGTTCTGCACTTAATGCTCCGCAGTCTCCTGCCAGAGGGGAGCGGAACAAAAAGTGTGTGTGCTGGGTGAGTGGGGTCCTTCATGATGCAGGAGGCCCTTTTCCTGCATCTGGAGGTGTAGATGTCCGTGGTGGTGGGGAGGCATGTTTAAACAATAAATCAGTTAGGTATGAGAAGGCGTGTATTTTTATGAATAAATCACAGGAAAGAGGTAATGTTTGTCACGACACACAGCAGATTTTTTCCCCGTTATTTTTTCACAATAATACACAATAAATGCCCTACTGCTTTCATAAAGTGGTTACAAACACTCTATGATTTAAAAAAAAAACAAGGTTTGATTCATAAATGCATTTATTAAACTGGTCTTCCACGACATGATCTAGTCCGGCTTTTAAAGTGAATGTTGATTACAGGTTTCCGGCGTCTCAAACAATCAAATACTGCCATTTTGTGGCCAAATTACATAACACAGCTGATAAAAAGAAACATTTTGAAAATAATGTATTGTATATCACGGATTGAAACAAATGTAAAGCGCTGGTGTGTGTTAATGTCCATAATGTCCCGGCTAGATAAACGGCTCAGCCAATAAGATTTAAGGACAGGAACTAACCGTTTTATAAAATGTAATGTAAAACTCTTATTTACAAAGGAGTTAATTAATTATACTTCAGCTTGATGTTGCTGCTCATAGTTTATTTACCATTTTAATTATCTGAACCCATTATGATTGTTTATATTATGTTTTTCAGGATTTAAACATCATGTGGATTGTTGTTCTGCAGACATCACTGTGTCCTCTGTACTTCTGGACTTCCGAAGGAAGGGCTTGGATCAGGTAGAGTGTTTTTTATGCAAACCAATGATGCGCTGATGTTCCAGAGTCTGAGTGCCACCTCCGGGTCCAGTGCCTGAGGAGCAGGTTCTTTCTCAGTCATAACGTCATAGTAACGTCCAGTCACGCCCTCCAGCTCCTCAGAAACGGCCAAGTAAACGCTGGGCTGGGCACCGAGAGCTGGAGACTTTATCATCAGGTAGAAAAATGGACCTGAAGTGAGACGCATGAGGTTTAAACGTTGCTTAGGTTTAAAAAAAAAACGAAACGTTTCTGACTCAAAAATAAAAGTGACATACTGAGCACGGAGCTGGAAAACTGGGACTGGTGCATCCCTGTATGTCTCCCCAAATCTGTGGCAACTACACCAGGGTGCAAGGCATTTACTGTGATTCCACTACCTACAACAATAACATCATGTTTTCACACACACACACACACACACACACACACACACACACACACACACACACACACACACACACACACACACACACACACATGTATTTGTACAGGTACTTAAACAGACAGATTAAAACTGGACCCAAAAATATACCCAAAACAGTGTGTGAGGTGCAGACGCAAACACAGACAGTGGACACACGTTAAACTGATTACACACACAAAGAGAAATTAAAACACATACTGTGTGTGTGTGTATATATACACACACACACACACACACACACACCCCAGTGGATGAGGCACTCATAGTTGCACCCTCTTACCCTCAAGCCTGCGGGCAAGTTCTCGAGTGAAGAGAACAAGGGCGAGTTTGCTTTGACAGTACGCTTTCTTAGTCTCAAACTTCTTCCTCTCCCAGTTTAGGTCCTCAAAGTCAATCTCCCCAGCAATGTGAGCCAAAGATGAAAGGTTGATTACCCGACTGGGAGCGGAGTCTCTAAGCTTATGGAGCAGCAAGTTTGTTAGGAGAAAATGACCTGCAAACAGACAGACGGCATTCAATCGCTAGATCTACGAACTGTCCAGACTGATCTACATAACCTGACATTTTACTGTTAATATTGTGCATTAGTTTATTATAAATTATATAAAACGTAGTTCCCGTCCTTTAATCTGATTGGCTGAGCCGTTTGTTTAGCAGACAACATTATTGATAATAATGCACACCTCTGACCACATCACATCTGTATCAATGCATGATAAATTACAAGTTGGCAGCCCGACTAGTCACAGCGGCCTTGCTGTCTGCCTATGGAGAGAGAAAAATTATATTTTGATTTTCCTGTTTGTCTCAGATATACAGTGCAGTTAACAAGGCATCTACATACCAATACCAATTAATTTTCAGAATTCTATTTTATAATCGGAATTTGACAGTATTTGATTGGAAACCTGTTACTCAGGGATCAGCATTCACATAGAAAAATGGACTAGAAGACATGGAAAAAATTTGTTTGTATTTTTTAATAAACGCATGCATGTTTTTACTATAGTCTGTTTGTAACTGTTTTATAAAAACAATAAGTCACTTGAAGTTGTGCATTAATGTGAATAAATTACTGGAAATAGGTGTAACTGTACTTCACTATGCGTCATGTGCCTAACAACACCTCTATTCCCACATTTATGCACTATAATGGTGCATCTTCTCTAACCATATTGCTTGAAAATGTTCTGTTACAAACCAAGATAATTGACTCCAAACTGCAGGTCAAATCCATCCTCTGTTTTTCCAGCTGGACACCTCATCACTGCTGCATTGTTGATCAGGATGTCCACCCTCTTCTCCTCTAAACACCAGAAAAGTCTGATTAGCACAATAAAATGTGTGTGTGTGTGTGTGTGTATAAGAGTGAGAGAGAGCGTTTACCCTGTTCAATCATCTTAACAAAGCTCTGTATCGATTTGATGGAGGCCAGGTCGATGTGCCGTGCGTAGACATGAGGATTCAGGGTAGAACCTCTGATCTCACGAGCAGCCGTCTCACACTTCTCCATGTCCCGACAGCCCATAATAATCCTTCCACCTACCCGAAAATACGTACAAATACAGAAGTATCAGTATAACCAATGTACAACATACATAATATAAACTGTATGCTTTTGACTTAGCAATCACAACTTTGGAACAGCATTAAGGCATTGTTGGGTGAATCTGGTGTGGAAGAACTTGACTAGCCCACACAAGAAAACAGAGTCCTGTTTCTGAGGGATTATTGTAGTTGTGTCAACTATTTTAGAATGTAGTGTGTTCAGATGAAAGCCATCCGTTTGGTGTAGTGTAGTGCAGTGGACCTGTACATCACAAAGGCTGTTGAATACTCTCTAAATAATCAGAACCAAGCAGTACCTCGCTTGGCGAGCTCTCTGGCAGTCTCCAGTCCGATGCCTGTGTTTGCTCCAGTGATTATCACAGTTTTACCTGTTATTTTAGCTTTACTTGGACACTGACCTCCTGTGACACGGTTCCTAAAAAAAGTGGAGATGAGAAATGATCTTCATTGAGAAATAACCCACACATCAGTCAGTTGAGCAAACTCAAGAACTCATCAAACTCAAGTAACGTGTTTTTATCATTTAACATAATGTCTAAAATAAGTAGTGGAGTAATGTTACATCTCTCACCCAACTTTATTATTAAACTCTATTAAAATAGAATAGTTTCTCGAATCTGACTGGCTGAGCTGTTTGTCCAGCCGTGACATTTTTGACAATAACACACACTTCTGAGTGCTTCATGTTCGCATTAATGTGTGATATACAATACATTATTTTTCAGATTTTTTTTTTTGTAAATACTATAATATAATTTGGGGCATCAGGAGAAACCAAAAAACCTGATAAGCGGTCATTTTAAAAAACGGCGTAGATTTCGTCGCGGAAGACCAGTTTGTTAACGATTTTGCTTTCCATAAAGGCATTTATGAATCAAACCTCATTTTTTCATTATAGTAAGTTGGTTACCATTTTATAAAAGCAATAAGGTACTCTGGGTTGTGTATAAATCACAAGAAAAGAGGTCCTCTCGTACCTTATTGCTTTATTACATAGCTGTCAAATCAGAACATGTGGGTCAGCATGCTTAACACCGATTCTGGACATTTTTGGTTGGTCACATAAAAAAAAAAATCCCAAAAAATCCAGCAGCACAGCTGGGTCTGATCCACTTAGACCAGGCGTGCCCAATATGTCAATTGCGATTAACAAAGTGCTTGTTGATAGATCGCCTGGGGCACTCTGCATGGCCATGTTCTGTAGAGACTTCCACCTGTTTATGACACTTTACCCCCCTGCTGGTGATTTGTATTTATTCAGCATTTCTGTTATAAAACTGGCAGTGAGTTTTTATTGGTTAATTTTGTCACATGACTTAATTAGGTCAGGGTTCAGTGTCTTCAGAACAGAGTTGGAAATTGATGTGCATGCTTGTTGTTATTCTCCGATGTTACTTCTTGGAAAGTATTGTTTATAAGTTATATTTATGTTTACATTTAATTATCAAATATAAGTGTTAAGAGTAAAGTTTTTATATGCTGCATATAAATATTTGTCAAACAGCAATTAATGTACAGATACTTGTACATTAATTTAAAGACAAAGCGTATGTGGCACATTTTCTTTGACAGCATTTTTTGGATCAACATAATTATGTGACTCAGCCTTTATACTCGGCCAGATAGCAGTCCACCCTCACTGAGTATCATTTGGAAGCCTGCTTGAGAATTGGAATAGCAGCTGCTGTTCAGACTTCGCCCACCTTGCTGACAGCATTCAGTGCAAATCATCAGAATGGTGTTTTTTTTCGCGAAATTGCCCTGTATTGTAGTAATATCACCATGGTGTGTGTAAATAGGGTTAAACAATAAAGCTTCTGTTTTTAAATCCATGTACATTGCGAGGACCTTTCCACTGGAAAAAGTAGGTCTTGCGCCAGAAAAAGTGTGGGCACCCCTGACTTAGACCACAGGTCCTGATGGACACCAGAGTATTAACAAAGTATTTAAAAAAATAGCTGAACTATAAATACTCTGTTATTTAGGAAATATTACTAAGTTCATCTATATGATAAGTGGAGTTGATGTAATAAATTGTATAACCAGATGAGTTAAGAACCGTTGCCACCTGAAATATTTGTAAAAACCCTTAATACATAAATGCAAAATCTTACTTTATGGGTTGAAGATTTTGGATGTCACGGCAAAGAAACCTATAAAGACGTGTGCCTCATTTCTTATACCTTAAAATGAAGCATGAGTCTAAACGACCTTCTGTTGACTTTTACTTACTGATAAGTATAATTTTGGAAGAAAATTATGTTACTTATGTTGAATTTTCAAAGCTTTTAATTGTAATGCGTGGAGAAAGATATATTTCGTTTCTCTTCAAAGTGTATAGTAGGACAAATTTCAAATCTTCCCCACTTAACAAGTGTATAACGACACGGATCAGCTTCACTTACTTTAACAGCACCGCGCATCCAAATACTGTCCCAAATACCGACGCCGGAAGGACAAACCTACTCATAATACTATACTTGACAACAAATAAACGAAATTGAATTAAATAAATAAAAACAATAATGAAGCTGTTACCAAGTTACACAGTAAAAGGGGAACATCGTGCTACACTGAAATCAGACATTACCACTTGTTTTCCCACCCGATGTCCGCCAAAGACAGCTGGGATTGGTGGAAAGTGAATGTATTTCTGTGCTGGGATTGGTTGTCCCTTGTAATTGAGGCGGAACTTTACAAATGTAGTCAGTAAACGAAACCGGACTCCACAGACGTGCTAATACAAACTGATTATAGCGCCCGTTTATATTTTTAAATGTTTTATTATATTTATTCAATAGAAGCATCGGATTATGCGACCTTAGAAGACCCATTTGTGTCTTTTTTTATATTTTTGAGGAACACGGTGTTCGGTGATCATTATGTAAATTATATTATTCTATTATTAATGTGGTTTAACTGTTTGGATGATCTAACTTCTTTTCAAGTCATAACACAATGTTTAATTTAAATAGCAACTTGTCATCCTACTCCTTTCTTCTTGGTTACCACAGCTAGTTATGCATTTACATAATGTTCCTAATTTATTTAAGTTCATTGTTGCACACTCCACATACATTTAATTTACAATTTAATTAATTGCACTTTATAAGAAAATGTGTTCATCGTTACTAACACTTTTTAAGCTTTAAGTAGAATGCATTGCTTTCTTGATCAGCCCTTAGCTAAAAACAAAGCACACAAAATAAGCCATACTGACATCCCTGGCTTCATAGGATTTGGGTCCATGGTGGTCATGGCCCAGAAGAGCTGTGGTGGGCATTCCTTATTTTCATTTTTTGAACTAACAAAGTACCGTCAGTAATCGTAGGACATGGCCTACAAAATGTAGACGCGACACACGATAAACACATAACAACCACGTTATCATCACGGCAACAAAGAATCAGGTCTTGATCAAGAGAAACAAAAAACCAACAAAGTATGTAGAAAGAGGTGGACTACAGTGGGACTACAAACTCCACTCTATAATGTAAGTGGAGCTTATAAAAAGGAAGAATGAGTTTAGGAGGTGAGCAGATAAACTGACCAGTAAGTGTGTACTCAGAATATAACAAAATGAGACTTTAATTTTCTTGTTTAGCTTTTTTATTTGGATAAAAGTAAATTTAACACAATGTAATCATGTACAACTTAAATCTATACAACCTAAATTTTACTAACGACTGTTTCCTCTCAAAGGCAGAACACAGGTGTGTGTTTTGCATGTTTCATTATACAACACTAGGAGTTCTTTATAACGGTCGATCAAAGTGAGCTGAACCTCAGGCTCAGGTTCGAAAATGGGGATTAAAACACAGAAGCAGCTTGTCTTTATAAAAATTTAAGAAATCACGACAGAATCTGAACCACCTCTCGGGCCCGGTTCACCTTGTCATCATCACTTAACCCTCGTCGAACCACATCCTCCGCCTTTTGAGTGGTGATCTCCCGAGCCGTCCCCTGCAGCCCCTCCAGATACTTTAACAGAACTGAGAAATCAGAGTCACTCACCTAAACGTAAGAGACATACAGAACAGACAGAAAAAGAGAAAGAGGGTGAGGTAGACCATTAAATAATCAAGTTTTATCTGTGCTGAATGTGTGTATTTTACTGTTTCATCAAAATAAATTTCTAGCTGAATGTAAACAGAGTGGGAGGTGGGTTAATATTAAAGAAATAAGGTACAAGATGGCAGCATTATTGTGAATGAATCATAGGAAAGAGGTGTTATAAGGTATGACGTAAAGCATAGTACAGTTAGACTGGGATTTATTCACAGTAATACACAACCTTGAGTGCCTTATTGCATTTATAAAACGGTTACAAACACATTATAAAAAAAAAATAGTGTTTGTAATACTCTGGTCTTCTTTGACAAAATCTAGTCTAGATTAATCTAGGTTACCAGTTAATCAATCGAATACTGCCATCTATTGGCCAAATTACGGAAGGCAGCTCATAAGAACCATGCATGTAGTGTATACATCACTTCTCAATATTAATGTGATGCAGTCAGATGTGTGCGTTATTGTCAATAATGTCATGACTGGACAAACAGCTCAGCCAATTAGGTTTAAGAATGGGAACTACCCGTTTTATAATAGTGTTTAACTTCTTTGAAATACTTATATTCTGGTTTCATTCATTCATTATCATCTGCTTAATCCTCTACAAGGGTCGTGGAGTGGTGGGGTAATGTCTTGGGCGCTAAGCACTATAGGGACAATTTAGAGCAACCAATTTACCAATTAATCCATGTTTTTGGAATGTGGGTGGAAACCCACATGGACACAGGGAGAGCATGGAAGCACCAACCAGATTGGCATTTAAATTAAGAATCCCCAGCCCTAAGAAGCAAACGTGCTAAGCACTGAGCCACCATGCAAATTAAAATTTAAGTAAAATTGCATTCAGATCTTAAATCTATCTTAAAATAAAAACTGAAACCAAGTAAATAAATTAACTCAATTAACTGAAAGACAAATCGTTGATAAACTGGTCTTCTGCTGACGAACAGGTGGCCGGTCAAATTACAGAACAAAGTTGATTTTTAAAAAAATTAATTAATTAATTAAAAAAAATAAATAAAAAAAATCGATCAGTGGTATGTATTATTTGTCACAGCTGGACAAACAGCCCAGCCAATCAGAGGACCTTAACTACCTGATTCACATAATGTCCATGCAATCATACACACACATGACGGTACAGAGGGAACATCTTTAAAAACATGGTTCTAACACACGGTACCATAAACATTCTCAGCTGTACCTTCTCACGATCGAACATGTTCTGCAGCAGCCACACCTGCCTGGCCTTCTGGAACTTCCACTCTTCTCTTCTCTCAGACCAGCTGCACACAGACGTAAATACACATGTTAAAACAACCTGTTTGGAACCTTTCGTGTCCAAATATTACTTTACATTGTTCATATTAGCCTTCTTCTCTTTACCACTTCAGATACTCTAGAGCCAGGGTCCAGCTGCGGTTGCAGTCCTCCTTGGTTTTGGACGTGCCTTCTGCATTCAGCTTCTTTTTCTCCTTCTTTTTTTTAGCTTTTTTCTCCTTCGCCGATTCTGCAGGTCCCTCCATTTCTTTCTTTGTACTTTTATTGTTTTCTTTACTATTCACATCTGTATCGACTGCACATTCTGCGGACTCCTGCAAACCAGTCAAACCCCTCAGCATCATCTCAGCAGGTAACGATCATAATTAATTCATCTGGACTTTCGGATGGCCTTCTGATCAGACATTGATTACAATATTGTTATTATCATTGTTACATTTTTCAACACAATTCAGCGTTCAACAAAATATAGATAACAAACCAAAAAAAAAAAGAATCCACTCACGCACCTTGACTTTCTCTTTCTTTTTCTTGGGTTTGTCAGCTACAGCATCCTCACACACCGGCAAATCAACCTCCTCCTTTTCCTTTACTGTCTTCACATTATTGGCAGCTTCAACATCTATCACCTCCTGCATATCAGCATTTTGGATAAATATGTATTTTCGTCAAAAGTAAAACATGACAAAATGTTACATTATTAAATTTGGTATGTCATCTTTAATAAATGATTCTTTTCCAGTACATGAGGTTAAATGACAAAAAAAAAAGACTCCTGCATGTTATTATCTCCACTTACTGTACAGATGGGGACTGTACAGATGGGTACCACAGTTACAGACTGATCATCAGAGAACATACTAAGGTGGACTAACAAAGTATGTAGAAAAACAGATGGACAACAGAATGTAATTGTACAGCTACAAAGTACATCACTATATGATTAATGATAAAGTGATCTATTTTGCCTTTATTTACACACTGAGGACCTCATCCTCAACATTTAACCCATCCATGCATTGAAACACACACACACTGAGTGAAGTAAGCACATATGCCCAGAGCGGTGGACAGCCCTGTACATGGTGCCTTCAGCCACTTCAGCCGTTTTACTTGGTGGGTCCGGGAATCGAACCTCAAAAGGGGTTGGTGCAGAACCAAAAAGATGTGTCTAATGAACTCATTATTTAATCTTTTTCTGTACCTTTTTCTTTTTCTTACTTTTCTTCATCTTACAGGCACTGTCCTCCTCCGGAGCAGCCTCCTGCAGATCAAACATGCATTAGTTCAAAGATAATATTTTTTTTAATTAACAAAAAAGAAAACACAGCTTTATCTATGGTTAAGCTTTGTGTATATTTTTACTAGTTTGGATTTTGGCCTTTTTTGGATTTTGTGGATTAAAGGTTAAACATAATGAAAAGACAAACTACACAGAATTAATCGGACAGTCATTTGTTTGAATGCCAGAAGCACCAGAAATTTTTACATAGATTCTATTTGATGCCATTATTATATACTTTTATCCCAAACACCAGTTTGGATTTCATGCTCCTCAGGAGCTTGGCATCTTTTTGCATTACTTCTGGTATTGCACTGAAGAGACGATTCTCCTCATTTAACACTATGATCCAGCAGAATAATCTTTTAATTTGTGCTGTCACAGCAGCAAAAGAGCTGTTAAGTTAGTCGATAAATCCCTCCACACAGTTATCAAGACATCGCTGGATATTGCCGATATTTCATATAATTTTATTGGAGTTCTCGATAACCTGCATGCATGGTGCCAAGTCTAAATGTATAAATGCATATAATAGGCACTTCAAGCAATGAAGACTTTATTAATCTCTGTAAATTCTGGTGGATTCATTAAAAGTTATTATAATTCTATACCAATGTATTGTCCTAAAAGCTATTGTACTTTACTTAATCAAAAGAAGTAGGAAGGGAGAAGAGGGTAGGGTAAGAAAGATAAAAGAGGGGGGAAGGTTACGAGCTGTTGTGTTGTTATATTGTTGTGCTTTCCCAGAACACTAAAATACTTGTTTACAAAATGCCACACATGGAAAATAAATGAACCCACCTCTGGTTCTCTCATTTTTCTCTTCATATTATTTGTTGGTCTATTTACAAAGAGGTCTTGATATCGGATTTGTTTTTTCTTTTGGTTTAAGGTGGCTGATAAACAATTATGATGGTCCTTGTGCACAAAGAAGCTCCAATGAAGACACACCTAAAACCGCTAAAACAAAAAAAAAGACATAATCAGCATATCTGAGTTGAACCACATACACTAAATTGCCAAAAGTATTTGCACACCCATCCAAATAATTAGAATCAGGTGTTCTAAACACTTCCATGGCCACAGGTGTATATTACAAACATTTGTAAAAGAATGGCTCGCTCTCAGGAGCTTAGTGAATTCCAGCATGGAACTGTAATAGTAAGCTGCCACCTGTGCAACAAATCCGATCGTGAAATTTCCTCGCTCTTAAATATTTCACAGTCTGCTGTATCAAAAGAAAATGGAAGTATTTGGGAATGACAGCAACCACCGAGTGGTAGGCCACGTAAACTGATGGAGCAAGGTCAGCGGATGCTGATGGAGCAGAGTCAGCGGAAGCTCACGCACATAGTGCAAAGAGGTCGCCAACTTTCTACAGAGTCAATCACTACAGAACTCCAAACTGTGGCTTTCAGATTACCCCAAGAACAGTGTGCAGAGATATTCATGGAATGGGTTTCCATGGTACAGCAGCTGCATCCAAGCCATACATCACCAAGTGCAATACAAACATCAGATGCAGTGGTGTAAAGCACGCCGCCACTGGACTCTACAGCAGTGAAGATACGTTCTTTGGAGTGTCAAATCATGCTTCTCCATCTCGCAATCTGATAGACGAGTTAGGGTTTGGCAGTTGCCAGGAGAACAGTACTTGTCTGACAGCATTGTCCCAAGTGTAAAGTTTGGTGGAGGGGGATTACGATGTGGGTTTTTTTTCAGGAGCTGGGCTTGGCCCCTTAGTTCCAGTAAAAGGAACTCTGAATAATTCAGCATACCAAGATATTTTGGTCAATTCCATTCTCCCAACTTTGTGAGAACAGTTTGGAGCTGGCCCCTTGCTCTTCCAACATGACTGTGCACCTGTGCACAAAGCAAGGTTCATAAAGACATGGATGACAGAGTCTGGTGTGGATGAACCTGACTGGCCTGCACAGGGTCCCGAACCATAACCTGATAGAACATATTTGGGATGAATTACAGCGGAGACTCAGGCCTTCTCGTCCAACATCAGCGAATACTTTTGGCAAGATAGTATAAACACTCAGCAGCCACTTGATCAGCTTCACCTCCTGGTTTCTACTCTCATTTTCACATCTCTACATCGCATAAAAGAGGAGGTGTATTCAATAAAGTGCACAGTGAGTGCAACTTCACAATGATGATACTTTTACTATAACAATATTAATAAAAACTCAATCAAACAAAATACCAATGACATTAACACAGACATTGGCATGACATTTATTGGCATGAGGATTTTCGTTTTTATATACTACAGGTCCTATGCATCGGAGTACAAAGAGTAGCTGCTTTAACGTCGGTCCAAATTACGGCATTATTTAATTAAAAACACACTTAGAATAATAAAGAAGTCGTTTTAAACATAATGAATGATGCAATGACATCTTTATTGTTTTCTGTATTTTATAAAGATAGCGAGGTTTAATCTGCGTAATAATTGATGGTCATATCAAAGTTCTGCATAATCGTCTTTAATTTACAGTAATGACGAACCTATTAAGAGATGCGCCACATTTAATACAATTATTTCAATAAAAAAACATTTAAAAAAACTATTTGAACAAACTTACACAGAAAACTGTTGGAAAGCCTCGTTTATACGGCTGCATGGAGATGGAGACACGTTTCTCTTCTTCCGATTCTGAATTTGTTATATGCGGCTCATTACCGCCACCTACTGACTACAAGACGAAGCGGCTAAACCACTACATGATTCGACGTGTTTGTAATAAACGGTTTATTAAAAAAAACATTGACTTAAAATACAATTATTTCACAGTGTTAATTCATTTGCTGTAGGGCAGTAAATACATAATGTGATAACCATCAACGGGTAACTGTTATTGTTTTAGGAAAGTAGGGCGAACTGTTTGGACGCAACCGGCGGAATGTGGTTTGATTAGCTTAAAACCGTTTTAAACAAAAGTTTTTAAAAAATAAGCATTTTAAATGAAAGCAATATTTGATTATATTTGGGCGGAACTTTAGTTTGCGTCTCGGAGTCGGTCGGATGGAGTTGTGAGCGCACACCTTGTGTTCCGTAACCTGCCGGGTTACTCAATGTGAGGCGGCGGTAGGATGATGGCTGCAGTGGGACGCTTCGTCTGGAACGGTTTATCTCGGCCCCTCGGTGTCAGGTGGGTTTTTAACAATTTGATGTTAAAGTTAGCGATGGGCAAGTGAAGCTTCATGAGACACTGAGGCTTTCCTAACAATTGTGCTGATAAAGATTCAAAGCTTCAAGGCTTCAGTTACGCTGACATCTAGTGGACAACTGAAGCCATATAAACCTCTAAAGAGCATTACTTAAGAAATCCTCCAAAAGTTCAGAAAAGTCTGACCGGTCATTCAAGTGTTTTGTTCATTTAAAGCAAATAATTATTATATTGCCATTACAATTAAATTTGCTCAAACACATTCCAAATTAACACAACGAATAAATGCAAATTATATAAAGTGTTAAATGTTGGTTACGGGTTTATATATAGCTTTACACTATATGTATTTAAAATCTTTTACCAAATGTCCCTAACAGGGTTAGAGATCTTTCATATTTTGCAAAAGTTTATGGGGTTAATCTGGGTCCGTGGGCCATAATTTTGTTTCCGTGACATGCTTTTTGTGATGGAAATGACAATAAAGCCTCCTTGAATCCTTAAAAAGGTCATGGTGTTGAAAGCTTTGAAATATCTTTAAGCAATAAAGCGAAACAGCGATGCCGATTTTATATATTTATATATATATGGGTTCAGGATAGATAGTATCCATTGCACGTTCTTCACTTGTCACTTTGCACTTTTGGTTAGATGCAAAATGATATTTTGTTGCTTTGGACTTTCATGTGTTACTAATAGTTGAATCTAAACTAAAGGTTTAAAGGACATGATGCCCATCTTTATTTCATTTGTCCTGTAGTAGGTCGTGCACTGTGCGGATGTTTTCGCTCACCTTGCATCACCCCGCTGAGTCCCGGAAATCTGCAGACAAAACCGAAGACTTGTCTCAGCCTATCAAGTTCTCCACTAGCAAAGCCAGCCACCGGACCTGGAAGGTGGATCGCTCATTGGGCAGCCAGTACCAGAGACCCTGGTGGAAGGTTTTTCCGTTCTGCGTCCTAGCGGTTGGTTTTCTCCTGTGGTGTGGCTTCCGTGAGGAGACCAACATCGATCGTGCTTTGGAAAAGGAGCTGTATGAACATTTACCAGGGTTACTGACCAACATTGAGGAAGAGGAGGAGCAGCAGCAGCAAACAGGGACTGAGAAACAAACGAGAGACTGAAGAATTCAAATGAGTTGTGTGAACATTTGATTTAAATGATGTTACTGTACCATGATGAGTGAGTTGCCGTCCACCTGCTGTGTTTAGGGTTTTATTGATTTTGCTAAATAAGTGTTATATAACAGAAGTAAACTGTGGGTTGTATCCTAATAAGAGCCAAACTGCTGCTCGGTGGTAAATCTAATATAATGCAATGGTATCAGACATCGGGCTCCTCTATAAGGTGTGTTACTTCATTTCTTCAGCACTGTTATTAATACTGTAATGACACGCTGCTCTGATGCAGACACTATGAACTAAAGTATTAGGACACCTACAGCTATTTGAATTATTTTCCCTTTTGCTTCTTCTACTGACAGCTCCTATTTACTTCTCAGATCACTGGTACCCAGTCTGTGTTTCATGGGTTCTGGATAAGGGCTCTGTACAGTACCTTCCCCAAACTGTTCTTACAAAGTTGGAAGCACACAATTTCAAGTCCAAATGCATGACTGAGTGCTTGATTTTACACGTTTTACAATAAACCCTAAACCCAGATTGACTAAACGCTGTTTATGAAGACCTATTGGCTCCCCTTATGTAAAATGTTAATTATCGTGAGTTGGATCTGAGGTGCACTCGGTACTTATTTAAACTCCATAAATAAAGTTATTTACTTTGGCTTAATGTTTTAACTTTAAGCTAATTAAAATCTGCACACACATTTACATACATTTTAATTTAAATACCAAAGACAATTTAAGTATCTCAAAGAAGTTAAAACACTAATGAAACATTTCGTTTAGTTTCGGTCTTAAATCTGATTGGCTCACCAGGTTGTCCAGCAGTCCATCTTTGACAATAACACAACACTGGTCGCTTCCCTATTCTTTTAAAAGTGGTCTACGTTTTGTAATTTGGTCGCGAGATGGCAGTATTTGTGAGAGAAACCAGAAAGCTGTTACTCAACGATCAGCATTCGTTTTAAATCAAACCACGTCTTGATAAGTGTTATAAAAACTGCAAGGCACTCGAGGTTGTATTATTATTGTGAGTAAATCACAGGAAATTAGTGCAACTACTCTTGCTTCATGCTTAACACGCATCCATTATATATTCACAGTGATTCACACCCTCTCACATCTCATTTCTTTACTTGACTATCAATATCTTAAATATTACACTAATAAATGTAGGTTTGCATTGTTTCCCTATAAAAATACAAGACAGGGTTTCCTAGCTAAAGATGCTTGTATAAATCAAGCCAGTTAGCTCAATACTGTAAACCATCATTGCAGTTAAATGCCATGTGCAGGTTTATCGTTTGAATCTGAAATGTTCATTATATAATCTAAGATAAATAATATCTGTAGTTTTTTTTAGTTAGAAGTCGTTATCTGCGAGTAAAAGGAAATCAAATGGTTGCACTAGTGGTACCTTCAAATACACCAGTGGGTGCTATTGAGTTCACAAGACAACAACCGCTATGCTACTTTAAACATTAAAAAAGCCGAACTCAGCTGAAACGTTCAAATCCTGCATTAAACAGATCTTAGGTAAGTCAGTTGAGCCTAATGCTCTTACAACTTTATATGAGGTAACCTCATTAGTCTGTTTCATCTTTGACATCTGATTTCATAGCTTTTGTCACTCTCCTTGCCAGCCAGCTAATATTTCTCAAATGGAAGTGACCTTTATATTGCACTGTAAAGATGACCAGCTCACAATCCCATGCCCCCCCCAACTCATTTACTTCTCTCTTAAAATGTATTGATTTATTTATTTTCCTCTATTTAAATTATTATAGTATGCATGTTTCAACATTAACTGCAGTGTGTAATGTTCAAAAACAATATGAATAACTCGATAATAAAGTACATTTAAAAATGGGAAGGGGAGAGAAATAGTCAACACATGAGGTAGTGGAAAGTTTATTTACAACAAATGGCCACAATGGAGGAAAAAATAAAGGATAAAAGAAATCAACATGTCCTAATCACCATGTAGCATGCAGACTAGAGTGCATCGGTAGAGGTATACCAAAGTCTAAAATACAAACTTTAAAACCCTGAGAGGAGCGCCCGGAATGTTGACACCTACTGCCCCTTACTGCACGCCAGAGAACCAGAAGACGACCCCTCCCCTACCGCAACTACTGTATAACAAAATAATACAAAAACAAAGTTTAAAACTACAAACATGTAGTCAATTGCAGGACCCCTACCCATGCCCTCCCACCCCCGAGAAAAAAAAAAATTAAAAATGAGGCTGCTTAGGCGCGCTCGCCACGGATTCGCCTGGCCAGCTGGATGTCCTTGGGCATGATGGTGACACGCTTGGCGTGGATAGCACACAAGTTGGTGTCTTCAAACAGGCCCACCAGGTACGCCTCGCTGGCTTCCTGCAAATTAAATATACAGTGGCAGATTCAGGATGCATACTTTTTTGCATCAATTTTATTAGAAAAATGACCAGAGATGTATGAAAAATGCATGGATTAGAACAAAATCTCAGTTATAGAAATCAAGACCTATCGCCTCATGTTTCAAACTCAAGCAAGACCAGAATCAGTTTAGGTTAAACTTTAAATAGGAAAGACAGTTCATCTTATATACCCATGTGACCCACTGCACTGTACCCTCACTTTAGGTTTTGACAACAGCTGCAGTTCAGATTTTGGCCAGCAGGCTGCACACAAAGCTGTTTCCCCATTGGACATTGACCATTATAAAAAGCCAGGAGTTTTTAAGTATAATTACACTAATCTACACAATAAAGTTTACAAAATTAATACATATCAAAAGTTCTATACCTGTATGTACATGTCATTACTTATTCATGCCCTTGACTTGACTTTCTGCATTGGGATACAGTGATAATCTAACAAGGGACGTCCCCAAATTGTTCCCAGAAAGTTGATAGCTGGGTGCTTAATTTTGTGAATAACTAAACTGGTCTGATAAAAACACATTTCATAATGATCATGTTAATCGTACCCCTCATCATGGTTATATAAAGCCATAGAACAAGATGCCGATATTTAAGAACCAACCTGCAGTGCACCAATAGCTGCACTTTGGAAGCGGAGATCTGTCTTGAAGTCTTGGGCGATCTCCCTGACCAGACGCTGGAAGGGCAGCTTGCGGATGAGCAGCTCAGTGGACTTTTGGTACCTACGAATCTCTCGGAGCGCCACAGTACCGGGGCTGGAGTACAGAACTCATGAGTAAGTGGAAAATGGACTTGAACGTGTAAAATGCCAAGTCGTGTCTGTTTCTTACCGGTATCTGTGTGGTTTCTTGACACCACCAGTGGAGGGTGCACTCTTGCGGGCAGCCTTGGTGGCTAGCTGCTTCCTGGGGGCTTTGCCTCCAGTAGATTTACGGGCAGTCTGCTTGGTACGTGCCATTGCACTTCAAATGTAGTCTTCTCTGTTAAAAGTTAAAAAAAATAAAATAAAGGTGAGTGTGGTATGTTTATTGCATTGCATCTTAAATGTTCTAAACAATCATAGGGGGCTGGCCAGATCTGAAATGACAACAGTAAGAGGTTTTATCACGATTCACAAACAATACCCATCCCCTAAGCAAAGCCACTAGTTTTTTTTTTTTTTTTTTTTTAAATGACAGAACTAACTACGGCAGCATAATATTACAAATTAAAAAGCTTTCTGATCTTAAATATCATTAAAAAAAAATTATTCAGACAGCTGCATTAATTCTTAGGTATGTGAATTACATCGTTTAAACTTTTTCGAAAACCAACACAGAAAAAAAAACACATCTTTAAAAAGAAAAATTTACAGGGACACCATACCTCACAAAACACACACCTGTGTTTCAGTGATGCACAGACAAAAAAATAAGAATGCTGGAGACATGCAAAACAGTAATTTACACTCCAATCATCTCCTGGGACTGAAACTATATGAACTTTACTATATGGTAGTTTTTCAGGAATAGTGCTGCGTTATACATACATAATTTAAAAAGCAGAACTATATGGAGTGGTAGCTCAGTGGTTAGAGTGATGGGCTGTCAATCTGGAGGTTGTGGGTTCAAATCTCAGGTCCAGTGAAGTTACCAATGTGGGTTCTTGAGAAGTTAACCCTCATTGCACCAGGGGTGCTGGATCTACCCTTTGTTCTGACCCCAAGGAAGTTGGGATATTTGTACCATTTGGAGAAAAGCGTATGCTAAATGACCAAATGCAATCTATGAATAAAGAACTAGATATGAAATCTACCATATCGTAATATTGATACAGTTTCAGTCTCAGGTGTGCAACATTTTTTATTTAAAATGAGACTTCATGTGTTTACACTATGTGCTTGTAGTCTACTCGGCATTTCGGGCTGGATGCAAAACAAATTTCGTTGCCTTGTATTTGCAAATGTCTAATGACAAAGTTGAATCTAATCGAAGTCTCAAAGAATTGCTATCGAATCGTCACGAAGGCTCCGATTTATACCTCTAATTGTGCTTTTCTCACCCGTATCAGAGCAGCCCGCCAACCGTGCCCGGGATTACAGAACCCCTTGCTGTTGGACAGCACAAATTGCCCAATCCTGTGGCGCGAATTAACTCTTTTAACCAATGACAGACGAGTGGGATGGGCTCGGAGCAAAACGGGTGAAGGAGAATAGCGCGGCACCTTCGTAACCGAGCGCGGGTCAATTTTCAACAGCAAACAGAAGACAGGCGCCCCAAACACGACAAATTTTTACCGAAAATCTACTAAACATTAAAAATATATGTTTAACCAACCGGCAAAACAATTCCGCGTGTTAAACTTTATCAGGGGACACAGGCTATATAAAATTTGACGCGGCCACCATTACGCGACATTCGGCTCCCACGTTTATAACCAACATGGCGCCAGAACAATTACTACCGCTTTGTTTAGAAATAAATAAAACGTTCTCATATATTGCTGAGATAATATACATTAAACAAACGTAATAGCAAAGTACAACGAATGTTAACAACAAGCCAGTGTTTACCTAAGAATACAAACAAAAGTACGATCAGGTGAAATCGAAAAACAGAAGAAAATCCGCCAGAGCGACGAAGACGAAACAGAGACACGGCAAGATAAGCGTTCTGTCGGTAAACTTGACTTCCATACCAACAAACCACTACAAAAAGCTTAAACGCAAAGACTATACATATTTAATATTTTAAAGATCGGTCATGTTGAGCTCATCTATACTTACGTTTTCCTGCTTCTTCAACGGATCCAAAACAAGGAACGACGATCAGACAGAGAGAGCTGGCTCGCTGTGCTTTTATATAACTCTGTGACGTAATCGTCTTAACACTCCGCCCACGTCCACTCAGATTGGTTGGAAGATTGTGACTGACTGACCAAGTGTCGCATTTTGGAAACGAGCAGGTGGACCAACAACCAGCAAAGCAAAACATAAAGGCATTGACCTGCAGACACCAAAAAGTAAGGCTGAGAATGTATAAAATTATACATGACTAAGAATATGTCTTACAGACCTGAATTGTTCACTGCATATACTAGACAAACATAAAACAGGAGGTTGTGACTACTGTAGCCAGTTAGAAACAGCTTAGATTTTTCTCGTTTTTGCATTGTTATCTTATTTTTATAAAAAGTAAATGCA
>JAOUQT010000042.1:1357999-1368845 GCA_025769995.1 Xyliphius kryptos | reverse complement strand
AATGCAAACATCGTATTTATTGTAAAAACAAGGCATTTTGTTTCGTACATATTTACATGTGTCTCCAACACACTGCTGTCTGCTGTCCCTGGAATCAGGTGAGAACTCACTGATGCATAACAGGCATGTCCATGCAAATCAATCTTCAGGAGAGAATCTGAATGACCTCTCTGGCTCGTTGCGTCTTTGTCTGTGCCTCTACTGTAGCCACGCCCCCTTCTTCTTCTGGACCTTCGCCAAATCGAACCAACGCCTCCGCTTTTTGCACCGTGGTCTCCCGAGCCACACCCTGCAGCCCTTCCAGGTACGATAAGAGGACTGAGAAATAAGCGTCCGACACCTGAGACAAAAAAAAAAGAAGACGGTAAAGGGGCATGGCCCAAGTACAGTAGTGGGTGTGTCCTGGGTATCAGATTCCGTACATGCCGTTCATGTCAGTCACAGACTTGTGTGAGTCACAGTGAAGGGGAAGTGGCAATGTGCCACAATTATTGGAGGCATAGCCTGGGTGCCTGCGTGCCAAGGCAGGAAAAGAGATATGGCTTGTGTCTGTATTTCAATGAACGAGGCGTTTCCTCTGTGTGTGTGTTTTTGTGCAGGAGGTGTGGCCCAAATATCTGTTGAAGTGAGGTGGGTGTGGCCTAAGTATCTGCTTATGAGGAGTAGGTGAGGCCTATGTGTTATAGTTGGGGAGGTGTGGCCTGTTTTTCTGTATCAGTATGGGAGGCTGTCGTTCACAGTAAATGAGGTGTGGCTAATAACCTGTCAGTCACAGAGACAAGGTGTGGCTTAACCCTGTCAGTTGCAATGTAGGGGTGCAGTGAAGGAGGTGAGGCCTATTAGCCATCGGTTATATCAAAGTAGGTTGGGCTTTTAGAACAGGTGAAGTGGGCATGGTTTCTGCCAGTCCCAAGCAAGTAGGCATGGTCCCTATGTGACATCAGTATGACGGTGAAAAAGGCTCTGTACCTTAAAGATGAGAAGGAATTGTTGCTTGGGCCCGACATCGAGATGTGTGCTTTTGTGTCAGAAAGTATTGAATTTCGTGGCCTATAAGTGTCACTCACATTGTAGAGGGTGTGGCTTTCATGTTGATATCAGTGTATTAGTATCACTGCCATAACAGACTGATCTATAACCTGTCAGTCTCAGGCAAAGGAGGCGTGGCCTCTGCCTCAATCATTCTTAATTTGAATATTTAAATTATTTTACACAGAAAGTTTTCCAAAAAACTCCATATTATTATTATTAGTGATAATTCTGGTGATCGGTCACTCTGTCACTGTTGTTATGGTTACAGTGAGTGTGTTATGTGGATCCAGTACTGCAAACAGGGGTATACCTTCTCACTGTCATACATGTTCTGCAGAAGCCACACCTGCCTCGTCTTCTGGAACTTCCACTCTGCTCGCTTCTCAGACCAGCTACTCTCACACACACACACACACACACACATTATTAGAGCCTTTCTATCACTTTATAGTATAAAGTTTGTGTGTGTGTTCTTCACCATGTCAGATAATCAAGCGCCTGCTTCTGCGCAATGCCGCTTTTGCTATCCTCCGCCTTCTTCTCCTCCGCCTGCATCTTCTTTGCCTCCTTTTTACGAATTTTCTTCAGCTTCCTCTCCAGCACTCGTCTCTCCTCTGGGCTCAGCTCTTCTTCATCCAGACCCACATCCTCCACGTCTTTCGCTTCCTCCGTTCCTTCCTCCGGGGTTATTAAAGGTCGCTGAAAATATAAAAAGTGGTAACTGAGTGTACCAATAAAGTGTGGCTTGTTTGGTAAAAATGTGCGGTGTGTTTCTACCTTGGTTTTGTGCGTTTCTTTCTTTCTGCCTTTAAGATCTTCATTCTTCAGGTTAGCCACCATATCAGATGAATCCGACACGTCCATATGGGCATCTCTCTTCTTTTTCTTCATCTTCTTCTTTACCAGAGTTTCACTTATCTCGGGTTTCTGCAATAGAGAAACTTTCAGATCATGCATGTAACGTGTTCCAGGATTAAAAGACATCTGATTGAAATGCACTTGTTGTGGGACATACGACTAAGTGGAATTGCCTGGGAGCACATGTCCTTTGGGGGGAAAAAAAACAAACACACCAAGGTTTCTAATACCAATGTCGTCTCAGAGTTTTTCCTCGTCACTGAGACCTCATGATGCATCTACATTTACAGTATTGCACACACATCTTAGGTAGCGCACTATATTTAGTACATATTCTGTTAAATATGTTTATTTATAAGTTTATAAGTTTATAAGTTGTTTATTTGTATTACAGAATTATTTATTTATTTCCTTCTATTTTAGGAACAGCCTTAGACAGGGATCCATCGTAGAGCAGATACAAATGCAGTCACGCACCAAGAGCCACTTTAAAATCTTTGGAATGTGTGAGAAAACCGGAGTACCCAGAGAAAACTCGCATAACCACGGGGAGACCATGCAGAAAGACGTCACGGTGCCGCCCCATTACCGAATCAGTAAACAAATATTATATATAACCACAATTTTAAATAAATTACGCCGATGCTGTTCATTATCATGGAAAGGGTACATTTACAGAACATTTAGGAGTTCTTCTGGAGATTTTGAGTCACACTTGCTCTTCGTTTTTTTTTTTTTTCTATAAAGTGGCTTCTGTAAAACAAATTCATGCACCTCTGATTCCGGGTCTTTATTTTTCCTCTTCATGATCTTTGCGTCTTTGAGGTCCACAGCAGTGAGTTAGAAGTTCTGCTTGAACAAATGTTCACACACACACAGAAACACACACACACACCGAGAAAGATACACACGCACACATCAGAATATTTTTGGAAATAATATAAGATAAAAATAAAGACTCCCTTAGCTTACACACAACACTGTATACTATTATTATTATTACTATTATTACTATTATTATTAAATACAATACCCGACTTGCGCTTTCCATGCTGCACCGTGAAAGTACATCGACCACATGTCCGGATGTTTTTTACGGTTACACATGCTCGAATTCTGATTGGCTGCGTCGGAAATTGCATACTTACATACTAGTTAGTATGTAAATCTAGTATACGGCACAATTTACACGTAGTATATCCGAATATCTAGTTCGTTTCAAGTAGCTGAAAGTAAGTTCATAGTAGGGTTTGAAGAATTTTTATAGCCTGCATCCCCATCACACTATACGATACCTATACCATAATTCACCTGGCGTGACGTCTTGGGTCAAAGTTTGCTAAGATGGCGGATTCCGATGGAGCGTTAAAACTCGCCCCAGACTGGTACGTAGTAGTCAAGTATTCCAATTCGGCCACAGAGATTGGTTGCTTTTCACTTCCGCATTTTGTTTTTACATTACAAAATGCACGGGGCGCACACTTTATTATTATTATTATTATTATTATTATTATTAATTAGTATTAGTTTGTCTTTATATTCTTTTTTTTTCTTTTTTTTTTTTTAAATACTAATCACATAAAGAAAGTTAGGCGGAACGCTTATCTTTCATTTCATTCCGGATGCATCTCACAGTGACACGCCATGTGTATAATGACCGGAAGCTTGTTCAATGTTAGAAGACCAACATGTCAATATCAGGACGTTGTGTTTTTAATCATTTACATCTCTGCGCGTTACATCCGGGACATTTCAAGACATTTATTTTGAGGTGAGTCAGCATTAGTTTATTCGTTAGTAGATAAAATATTTATATAATATCTATTCATTCATTTTCTATACCCGCATAATTCTAGTTTTAGGGTCACGGGGAAGCCGGTGCTAACCCGGAACAATCCTAGACAGGGCGCACACACACACACACACGTTCAATCACACAAACGTTCACACACTAATGGGCCATTTAGAGACACCAATTAAATTATCATGCATGTCGTTGGAATGCGGGAGGAAACCGTACCCAGGACGCGACAGCACTACGGACCGCTCCACCTTAAGTACATTGGTTACATGCATTGTCCCCCCCATTGATTACTATTGTTGTTTGTTCTTCCTCCTAGGCCACGTGCTGCACGATCACTGTCTCTCACGTCCCAGCTCTGCGCTAAGCCCCATAGATCCCCGGGCTCTAGGGATGACGAGAGCTCCTCACAGCCCATCAAGTTTTCCACTAGTAAAGCCAGCCACCGGACATGGAAGGTGGAGGGCTCTATGGGCAGCAGGTTCCAACGGAAGTGGTGGCGCGTCCTGCCTTTCAGTGTCCTCGCAGTCAGCTTCCTGCTCTGGTGCACCTTCCGTGCAGAATCCGACATTGACCGTACTCTGGAAAAGCAGCTGTATGAACACTTGCCCAGCTTGCTGAACAACAATGAGGAAGATGAGACGGAGGAACTCAAAAAAGAACAGGACAACGGTTCAAAATGAACACGAATTATGATTTGGATTGAGGAAATTAACATGTCTGTCTGGAGGAGTATGAATAATATGTTAATATGGACAAACGGGTTCAAACTGTGGTACGTCCATTGGGAAAAACAGTCCTGTGGTAATGGACGTGGCTTAACACTTGTATATGTAAAGATTGGCATCAGTCATCAATTAACCTGTTTCCACAAAATGAATCATGACTATAAATGGCTATGTTTTCTCTTTTCATTCAATCACAAGCCACTTAATTAGGTATACATGTTCAATTGCTTGTTAATACAAATATCTAGATCACATGGCTGCAGCAGAGGCGATAGAGACAACCCACTGAAGTACAGACCAAGTGTGAGAATGAAAAAGGTGATTGTGAGTGACTTGTGAGTGAACATGGCATGGCTGTTGGTGATAGATGGTGCTGGTCTGAGTATTTCACAAACCGTTGATCTGGGATTTGCTGTAGTGTTTACAGAGACTGGTCAGAAAAAGAGAAAATATCTAGCAAGCTGCATGATAAAGCAATAATTACTAAAATTACTATATTACAACAGCACTCTATACTTAGTTGGTGGCTTGATGCAAGGAATGTGACATCTAAAACCCATGTCTTACATCTGTTCTTGAAGCACTGACTCCATCTGCACACAGTGCCAAAGCTACAAGTACCTGGTTTCAGGACCACAGTATTCCTGTTCTTAATTGTCCAGCAAACTCACTTGACCTCAATGCTATAGAAAAATCTATGTGGTACTGGAAAGATGCGATACATCAGACCAAACAATGCCAAAAAAAATAAGACCACCATCAGAATAACCTTGGCTCTTAACACCTGAGCAGTGCCACAGACTGAGACATCATGACACCACATTGCAACAGTAACGTCCCGACTAAATCTTGAATGCTGTACGTGCCGATAAGTTTCACATTCATATTTTTCAGTTGACCAGCATTTATAAAAATGCCTTTGATCCAAGACATTGAACTTGGGTTGTCAGTTATAATCAAAGCAAGAGTAAAACTCAATATCAGTGTGTGTGTAATGAACATGTATAATATACAAGTTTCACTCTGGAAGAAATTATGAAAATCAACATATTCTAACTTTATGACCAGCACCTGTATATGTAGCTGCAGACACTCAAGATCCACACGATAGAGTTACATGGTATTTGTAAATAAAGTCTCTAAAGCAAACTGGGATCCATGTTTATGTAGAATGAGCTTTAACCCCAGGAGCATCACACCAATTTAAGCAAAATCGAGCAGCGCAATTAAGGAAACTTCATTTGCAACAATGAGGTAGTGGAAAGTTTATTTACAACAAGATGGCCACAATGAAAGAGGGAAAAAAAAATTGATAGGAATAACAGAGGGACATCCTAATGATTCACCATGTAGCATGCAGACTAGTGTGCACAGGGTAGAGGTATACCAAAGTCTAAAATACAAACTTTAAAACCCTGAGAGGAGCTCCCGGAATGTTTCGTCACCCCTCCCCTACTGTCACGCCCCAGAACCGGATGACAGCCCGTCCCCTACCGCTACTACTCAGAGAAAAAGACATAATACAAAATTAAGCTTAAAACTGTAACGAGCATGTAGTCGAGTGCAAGACCCTTCCCCTAGACCCTCCCAAATAATATGTAAAAAAATAAAAATACAGAGATGTTTAAGCACGTTCCCCACGAATTCTCCGGGCCAGCTGGATGTCCTTGGGCATGATGGTGACACGCTTGGCATGGATGGCACAAAGGTTAGTGTCCTCAAACAGACCCACCAGATATGCCTCACTGGCCTCCTGTGAAAACACCCACACACCCCAATGTTAAGAGCTGAAGAGTTCAGAGTTAAAACAGAATAAATCATGCCAAATATGGCACCAATACTTTGACCTGGAACATAGGTCACCATCTACTCTATTGAACAAATCCTGTTACATTAAAGCTGAAATCAAACATTAGCATAAACCTCAGACTGACCTGCAGGGCTCCAATGGCCGCACTCTGGAAGCGAAGATCAGTCTTGAAGTCCTGGGCAATTTCTCTCACCAGGCGCTGGAAGGGCAGCTTGCGGATCAGAAGCTCAGTGGACTTTTGGTACCGACGGATCTCTCGGAGAGCCACAGTACCAGGGCTGGGGGATGGAGAGATGAGTGTCAGACATGTGCATGAATAAGCATGCAAACTAGCTTAATGCCAGGAAATTCCCATTATTCTTGACAAGTCAAATTCTTAGATCATACCGGTATCTGTGAGGCTTCTTCACACCGCCAGTAGATGGCGCACTTTTGCGGGCAGCCTTGGTGGCCAGCTGCTTCCTGGGGGCTTTTCCACCAGTGGATTTACGTGCGGTCTGCTTAGTACGAGCCATTGTACTTGTAGAATAGCCTTCTCACCTGTATACATACATAGTCATTTTAAAAGATGTACATCTATACATTCCATCCCCATACAAGGCAAGTCATGGCTGAAGTGCCATTGAGAAAGGCACCAACTACCAACTGGGAGAGGTTGTGAGTTGCATGCTGCTCTGGGTGTTCCAAGAAGCAGTGCACTTGCAGAGAAAGCACCATCCAAGTCTTTATCATTAGACCTAACGCTAAACAAACTAGAAGTTCGTTATAGTTCCAATTATTTTATAATATTCCTCAAGTCTTCCAGCTTGTCCCTGCCACCAGGGATCGCCACATGAATCCCGCGTAATTTTTTATCGTCTCTGTACCCAAATCCCGCCCTCTGCCGAAACCATCAACTACGACCGCATTTAAACGTTTCAGTGAACAAACAGGAGTAGCAGCCAATCAGATAGCAGGACATGCAACCAGCCAGCCAATCAAGAATAAAAGGCGGGACGCTCCGTAAAACGATACGAATAGCGCGGGCTGTTAGATATTTTTTTCCGCGGTAAAATCATGTTAAATAAAAACGCACAGATAAGGAATTCATATTAAAAACAAAAAACAACAACAAACGTTAGGTCCCAAAAATTGACAACCTTAATTGAGCTTTTGACGATTAAAGACAATATACGCGCCACCATTACGCGACATCCAAGACGCGTTATGAAGCAACATGGCGTCTTCTCATAACAATTACAAACGCTTCTCTTTGTTCGGTTTAGAAAAAGAAAAGCGCGCCAAACCAGATATTCCCGCTCACAGACGGTTTTCGAAAAAAGCAACAGCAACCATGTGACTAGTGTTTAAAAAAATCCAATAGTTCACCTACAAAAATGGCAGAGGATAGAAATAAAACCACAATATCGACCAGGACGAAGCTTGTTTTTCAGAGACAGCTCGAAACCCAAAAACATTACCCGGAAACTCCAACTCTTCTTCTACCATAACGGCAAATCCATTTTTGACAATAACCTAAAGTCTTTTAATAAAGACTTACATTTTATAATAAGCGACGTTTGATATTCAAAATAAGACCTAAAAGTCAGACTTACGTGTCTTGTTTAGATTTTATGGTCGACCAAAAATACGGAACGTCGTGTAGGAAACGCAGCTGCAGTCCTTCCCATATTTATACAGCCTGGTGACGTAATTCACCATCTGTCACGCCCTTGATGTATCTGATTGGTCAAAGCTGAATAATTGACGTACAGAATGCCGCATTTGCAAGTTTGTTGAATCTAAAAGGATCTAACGTGTTTTATTACATGAATTACGTTGAAAATATAATTTAAATCTTTCTCAAAAATCGTGAATGAATATACAGTTTTATTTCATTTTTCTTATAAGTCAGTTTTTTCATTAGCACTGACTTCCTGGATTAAATAAACTAATCGGAACTTTTAAAGTGAACACGAGTTAGTAGACGGACAGTCAATATTGGTGCACCGACTCCAGCAAGTCTCACTAGGTCTGGGAAATTTACTTTTTATATATCCCACTGCTTTTAATAATCGCTGTACTTAAAACTCTAGCTGAATTAGATGGACTAGCAACTTGTTTTGACTGTATCGACAAAGAAGAAAACAGACGCAACACGACCAAAGGCTGCATCCCAAACGGTGTGAAGTGCACTACACTGTCCATAAAGTGATGGGATTGTAACAGTTTAATTTAGGGGACTTTAGTATAATTTGTAGTTGTTTTGGGACACAGCCAGGATATAAACGTTTGCTTGTTAAAAGGGAAATAACCGGAAAGAGAGAAATACAGTTAAACCAATGTTATTTTAAATCAGTTTTAAATCAATAGAGACTAACAGTCCAGACTTAGTCTTCAAGTAAGAGGAACAGTTTTAAGACGGCCCGACAGTTCAGGCTCATTCTTCAGTTGAGAGACAAACAGTCCAGACTTATTCTCCAGGTAAGCGACGGATCTATTTGCATTCTGCAGTTGAGAGACAGACAGTTCGGTCTCATTCTGCAGTTGAGAGACAGACAGTTCGGTCTCATTCTCCAGGTAAGAGACGGATCTATTTGCATTCTGCAGATAGACAGATAGTTCTGTGAGAGAAAGACAGTTCAGACTCGTTCTCTAGCTGAGAGAAAGACAGATGCGAGACAGCAAGTATTGTTGGAGAAAGATAGTTTAGATTTATTCTCTGAGACAGACAGTACTGTTAGAGACAGACAATTCAGATTTATTCTCTAAATGATGTACAGTTCCCACTCATTCTCTCACATAAGAAAGACAGTTGTGTGAAAGAAAGACAGTTCAGACACATTCATGGACACTAATGGTACTATATATGTGTTTATGTCCTGTGTGTGTGCATGTGTGTAAAGCAGAGATGCAGCACCGCAGTACTTCAGCACAGTTTCAGTGGCAGCGCAGCGACAATTCCTTTACCTTTAACTTTTCTCCAGAGATCGCTCCCTCCTCACCCCAGAGCATCATGAACCTTAATAACTCCAACCCAGAACAAGCAGATTCGGAATCCAGCTCGGGTTTTGCTTTCAACTTCCAGATCCCTGCAGGAACGGAGCAGAAGAGTGACTCCAAACTCAGCGCTGGGGATGCAGTGAGAAGTGACCAAGAGACGAGTGTGGCATCAAATCCTAATACCCAGAGGAAGAAGAAGAAGAAAAAGAAGGAATTGGGAGCAGGAGGAGGAATGCAAACCGCACCAGAGAAAGAAAATAAACAGAGAGAGGGAGCACCTAAGCAGGAGAGCACTGAATTGGTCAGGGAGAACACACACACATGCACACTTCTTCAAGATATACATGTTTCTTGACCATTCTGTGTGTGTGTGTTTCAGACTCCAGAACAGCAGCTGAGTCGAGAGCTAGACTGGTGTATTGAGCAGCTTGAGTTGGGACTGAGAACACAAAAATCGTCCACCAAACAAAGCAAGTCACAGATGCACACACACACACACACACACAATTGTCCACCTATGTTGGTATTATTGGTTGTGAGGACAATCAATAGACTTCATTATAAATGAAGCTTATTAATGTTCGCCTTTACCTTAACCCTAAACTTAACCTCATTCATTGTGAGGTCCAGCCAAAATGTCCCTACAACACCAAATACCCTCATAATGCTGGTGAACTGTCAATAATTGATGCTCACAACTGTATAAAGACATGCCCATCAAAGCATGTCTCTCTCTATTTGTGTATGTTAGGGGAAGAAGCTTCTCGCGCTCTGAAGACTCTGCGCAGCTCCAAAGCACCATTAATAAAGAAGAGGCAAGTGATGAGAGCTGTGTCTGGAGATTACCGCAAAAAGATGGAGGAGGACAGAGACAGACAGAACAAACTCATGTGCTCAGGTGAGAGGCTGACAGTTCTGTGACTGACCAACAGTTCAACCTCATTCTTCAGTTGAGAGATGACCAGTGCTGACAAGGACAGATAATTCAGAAAGTTTTTTTCCAGGTAAGAGACAGACAGTTCTCTGAGAGACAGAGATGAGAAAAATTTTGTGAGAGACATACAAGTGGACAGCTGTGAGTGACGGTCAAGTTCAAAAAGGAAAAGTTCAGAAGGTTTAATATGAGACAGACAGTTCTCTGAGAGACAGAGATGAGAAACATTTTGTGAGACATACAGGTGGACAACAATAGATTTGAGAGACAGCCAGCACTGTGAGATAAATCATATTTTCTCAGGTGTATAATTCTGTAACTTTCATGTGAACACGTTTCTGTACCTCTGTAACGTGTTTTGTCCTAATAGCTATGTCCTCAGCGAAGATGACACGTGTCTCAGTGCCCCGCTGTAGATCAATGTACCACCGAAACACTGACACCGACAAACCTCCAGCACAGACAGAGACATCACTTCCTGCTGAGCAGACAGATGGGGACAGATTTGTCTTCAGACCTTCAGGAGAGGAGTTTCGCTTCAACTTCAACCTTTGATCGTGTTAAAAATACTAAAACACCCAAAGGCTCTGTGACTTTACAAATAATACACACATTTTATAAAGTTGTCCACACTTACTTTCCACTTTATTAGGTACACCTTGCTAGTTAAAATTGGTCCCCCTATAACTGTCTTAAGAACT
>JAOUQT010000042.1:1289860-1300310 GCA_025769995.1 Xyliphius kryptos | reverse complement strand
CGAGGTAGATGATTTAAAACGAGGAACAAAGGCATCGATGAAGTGGGGAAATATAGACAGGAGATAATTAGACATTTTAACTGGAGGGAAATGGAGGGAAGATTTAAATTGATTGCATTTAGGGGCGGGGCTTTTCCTTCCTACAGGGTAAAGCGAGTGAATCTATTAACCTCTACTTCCTGTTGACATCCACTTTAACCCCAGTCTAACGCAATGCCAGGAATGTTACATGGAAGAAGACCTCAGAAAGAAGCTTTAGTAGCATCTCCATCACAAACTGTGATTAAACCGCTACGTGCCGTTTCCATGGTGACATCATTGAGAGCAGTATTGACTCGCCATGATTCTAAAGGTTCTGCGTTTAATAGAAGTGCGGGCACATGTATGTATGTCTGCCCTGCTGGACCGCTGAGTTTGGATATGGAAGGATGGTGTATGTGCTGAAGTGTGGATCCACCCTGCATATATGACCGATCCTGTGGAACCCTGCCACTGGGTCGGTAAAAAGGAGCAGTAGACGAGTGTATAAGACTATAATCCAGTTGGCAATGTAACTCATGTATCTACATGTTTAACCCTCATATGATGGAGGTTCCTGCAAAGCACCCAGTGAGCGTTCTAACATGCGGGAAGTGGAGTTGGGTGCAGATCAGCACAGCTACTTTAATTAGGGAGGCGATCAGTTGAGCAGAAAATTCTCGCTTGGTCACAAGAGACTCCCTCCATCTAAAGCTAAGATTTATGGGTCAGCAAAGGCTTCATTGCTCTTGATTAGTTATTCTCTGCACAGATGCTACTTAAACTTGGATGTGCGCGCCAGAAAGTGCACACACTTCTTCAACCTTCCACTGCGCAGACACCAACACCGTTTTTGTGCGGACCAGCGATGCATTATTCGCTCTTAAAAGGTCCGGGGAATCAGCTGTTCACCACTCTGCTGAGCACTTTAGTGAGAAGGTCAACAAGGAAGAAGTTGGGTCCGTCGACAAACAATAAATGTATTTATTAAGAATTAAAGCTGGAAAAAGGTGCTGAGAATGTTTATTGAAACACGTCCCAGTAGCTTTTCACAAAATTCTTTTAAATTATCATCAGAAAATGTGACAGTAATTCCATGACAGTGTGTCACTGTAGCATTTAGTGGGTTTAAATTACACACGTTAAGCCTGGGTCTCTTTGTTGTGGAATTGGTATGTTCTCCACTTATCCAATTGGATTTTATTCAGTGTAAATTAGATGAAAAAAAACGATTAATTTTCTCCTAGGTTTAAATGTGTCTACGTGTCTGCCCTGCGATGGGCTGCCGACCTGCATCGTTGTATACTGTTACAACTGTAGAAATGCCAATGGGGTTTGTTGCTGATGTTCTAAATAATTAAAGCCACATCCACAAACACTATATGGGGACAACAGCATTTAGACACAGTTCTCTTTACAGCAGTGAGGTGGGCCTTCTATACAGTGCCTGTAGAGCAATTGGGGTAAAGGGTCTTGTGCAAGGGCACAGCCTTTGTACTTTTGTGGGACTAAAACTGTGAACCTTCACGTGGACTTTTAGGTCTCTTTCATAACTGCAAGCTTACGACTGGCTACGACTGTGCAAATCAGCATTGTCTTTACACATGCATACTATTAAATATGTGACAACAGTTTGGGGAAGGCCCTGTTTGTGTTCATGCCTGCACAAGTCTGTGCTGGAAGACCCCTGACCTCAAACCCATCAAATTCCATTGGGAAAAATAAGAAAAGAGGTCCTTTTATGCAGGACTTTTCTGAAGACAGGGATTCATTATAAATCCAAATGGGGTGGAGTGTCTTAATACCTTTGCTACCACAATCATGGTTAAAAGATGGTAAACGATACCCCTTTGATCAGGGATGCGGTGGATTGATGACCAAACCAAGATACATCACTCCACCGAGAGATGGCTTTTAGGGGCAAAAAAGGAGACGAGTGTTTGAGACGTTAATGGAACACAGCACAGCACACTTTAGCTCTGGGAGAGGGGTTTAATTATCGTTAATAGCTCCATTGTTACACTCACACACCCTCCAGCAGGGCCTAAACAGGACACCGGGCTTCAGCACCATTAGTCTAACGATTCCAGACACCCAGGCCGCCAGAGTATTAGCATTTATATGGTTCTTCATCACAGGGTAATGATAAGGAATTAGGAAGTTCTGAGTAATTACATTTACAATCCACGGAGAATCTGTACCACACCCTCCATAATTATTGGCACCCCTTGTTAAAATGTCTGAAAAGCCTTAAAATAAATTATGTATTGCAGAGCCATAATCTTACTCTGTCTTAAGCAACCTTCAATGCAGGTGAATAAAAAAATCCTGAGTTATAAATAATTATTTCCCATAAAATGACCTGTTCCACAATTATTGGCACCCTTTTTGAACTTATGTAATTTGTGGATCAAAGTATCTATGAGGTCTATTTCTCTTACTCACTCTTAAACATAGGAAAGACAAAAGAACACACAAATGGTAGCATATTGAAGTTACGAGGTCTCCCATACAACCATCAGGTGCTCTCTCCATGCCAACAAGCTGTTTGGGAGGCATGCACAGCGAAAGCCTTTTCTGAGTTATACTCATAAATGTAAACGAGGAGTTTGTAAAGTGGTACTGGGATTTTAACTGGGACCATGTGCTTTGGTCAGATGAGACAGATTGAGCCTTTTTAGCAACAAACACGCTGGTGTCTGGTGCAAAACCAAGGATGAGTACGCAGAAAAACACCTCATGCCCACAGTTAAGTATGAGGGGGGATTGGTAATGCTGTGGGCCTGTTTCTTCTCCAAAGGACCTGGGAACCTTGTATGGATGTATGGGGTCATGAACTCTTTGAAAAATCAGGACATTTTAAATTAGAATCTGTGGCCTCTGTCCGAAAGCTGAAGATGAGTCATCACTGGGCCTTTCAGCAAGATAATGACCCTAAAAATGTGACCAAATCTATTCAAAAATGGTTGCCGAGAAACAAAAACTCCTCTCATGGCCATCTTAGTCCCCAGACCTCAACCCAACAGAAACCCTGTGGGGGGGAGCTAAAGAGGAGAGTGCATAAGAGAAGTCCCAGGACTCTGGACAATTTACAGAGGTTGTGCAGAAAGAAACGGCCAAAGATCCCTTTGATTTTTGGCTGAGCCGTTTGTTCAGCTGTGACATTTTGGCCTATTATCTGGCCACTATATGGTGGTATTTGATTGTTCGAGAAATCGGAAACCTGTTACCCTGAGATCAGGGTTCACTTTTAAAATTGAACTAGATTATATCACAGAAGACCAGATCATTAACGATTTTGCTTACAATAAACGCATTTATAATTCAAATAATCACAAGAAAGAAGAGTTACTGTACTTCGCTTCACATCTTGCCAAACAACACCTCCTTCACAACAATGCACGCCCTCTTGCAGCTTATTGTTTTAATAATATCTGTGGCTGGAGGGGGCAGCACATTTGGAGTTGTCATTCAGCTGTCTGCAAGGACCAAACTGCCATGAGCAGCACTGCTACCTGCTTTATGTGTGACAAGTGGGCAATGCACAGTAGCCATAGGTGGAAGGCTAGGATCATGAGCTGCACTTGCTCCCTTCGGGTTACAGCGGTGCGGCTCTTGTCCCGTAGGCAGTGCACACTTGAAAGGGCTGCAGAGAATAGGGGCTTACAAGCATCTTTAGACACTGGAAGGTGGCTTATGTGGATATGTGGAAACTATGCAAACTCTACACACAAAGGAACCCAGGGTTCTAAAATTATGTTTATATGAATTATACAGATTCTACATTTAAAGTGGTAACGATTCGAAGCCACATTTAGATGGTTTTCATCCCCACTGGGGCATCAGGAAAATTTTTGTATTCTGGTATGTAGGCGATCTTTGGGAAAATCCTCTCAACATTCTGCATAAGTCACCACCACCATACGCTTATGCCAGCAATACTGAGCAGTGTGTGTGTGTGTGTGTGTGTGTGTGTGTGTGTGTGTGTGTGTGTGTGTGTGTGTGTGTTTATGTGTATTACAGCCAGAAATAGCCTGAGCTCAGCACTGCTCCCTGTGAAGGAAAACTCATCAGCTCAATGAAACAGCAGTCGCTGACACACGCACACACACACACATGCACAAACACACACACACACACACGCACACACACACAATTGTAACGTACTCAGTGGTGCATACTTGGGCACACATTCACAGACACATACAAATGCATATGGCACCACCCACACTGTATAAAAAACAGACTGTTGTAGGTTGTGTCACGTCTCACAAACATACACACACATGCACATAGTCGTGGTTTTTCTTGCATCATAGGGACATAAGACAGACCTAACCATTTACACTGTCAGCATTTGCTCCTCACAAGGACGAGGCATCTCCTTAATGTGAGTGTGTGAACAGATTTCAGTCCCCACACAGTGACATATATTTGAACTACACACAGACACACAGATTCACACATATCTTAAAATGAGGTCACCAATAGTTTGGCAATACCCCTGGTTAGTGTTTGCAGAGCCCAGATAACGGCTGTCCCATTTCTGAGTATTATGGAGAGACTATCGCTCTCAGTCAGTGAGTGTGAGTCGAGTGTTGATGCCGCACGGCTCCAGGGACAAACGTCTATTGCCTGAATTTTAAGGTACCCTCAGAGTGCTTTGCTCTTTAGCTGCTCAGGGGTCTAAGAGCATCCAAATGGGATGCTCTGTGGTGAATTGCAGCTCTGTTTAGTGGGTGTTTCCCCCCGTTTGACTTAAAAATGCGCTGATCTCCTACCTAAATCCCACCAGAGCAAAGTGTTAATCAAAGAATTAGCAAGTGCTCAGAGACATATTGAGGTCAGTGATAAGTTAACAATTAAGTATCATGTCAGCAAGGTGGTTCAGTAGAAAGCGCCTTAGAGGATGAAGATCCTAGGGTTAATTTATAGGCAGATGGCCTGAATCTTTTCTGTGTGGAGTTTGCATGTTCTCCCCCTTGTATAGACTTTCGACAGGAGCTCTAGATTTTGCCTACATTCTAAACGCACGTGAATGATGTGAGGTAAAAGATGTTAAATGAAGTGTAAATGAAGTGTAAATGAATTTGTTTTCGTGTTTTCCCTGCAATGTACTGACGAGTACCGGGACAGGCAGCGGCACCCATTTGACTTTAATTGGCATAATGCATTTAAATGTAATGGTTGATTGAGCAAATGATAATTAAATTAATACTATAACTTAACTTTGCCTGTGACTAGTGACCTATCCCGTGTGCCTTTCCACCTTTTGCCCCACAGACAATCCTATTATAAAATATGATTTGTGCATCAAATTAAAACAACTAAAAACTATTAAAATGCCAGTACAACCTTAAAAAAACAGCACATGGATAGAAGTATTAAAGAAACCTCTGAGTGGGGTGAGGATGGTGTGGACGCTTTTATCCAAAGCGACATACAAATGAGCGAACAACACAAGTCAGTATTTTAAGGAAAAAACTGCTATACTGCACCACCATCAACCCTGCACATTACTCAATCTGGCGCGAGTTTTTTTTTTTTTTATCCAGCATCTAAATGCAATTTGGGGTTAATCTCCAACATCTTGATGAAAACCTTTTCAGTGAAGTGGAAGCTGTTGCATTAGTAAAGTCTGGGACCAACATCATTGTGCAAACACAGGTCAATGGGGGTTGCTTCGGGGTCGTGGGGTCACCTCCTCCGCAATGAGGGTCTTTAAAGTCTTAAAAATCCAGTCTTTCGCAATCCTACAACACAGAACCAAACCCAGGCGCATCATGCTGTGGACCTACCCACTGTGTCACCATGCCAACCATACACGATGCTTTATTGATATAAGCATCAGTCTCCAAAAATGTCTGTGTACACTGGATGGGTGGATGGTAACACCAAATGAGGGGCGTTCTAAATGTCACAGTGTAACACCATGGTGCAGTGCAGATCAGGTTCACCTCACAGCAAAAAAGGTCCTGGGTTCAATTTCCAGTGTGGATTTTTCATGTTCTCTAAACGTCTAGCCGGCTTTCCTTCAGAAGTTTAGGAATGGAAGACTGAAGGTGCTTAATTGTCACTTGGTATAAATGCACTGGCCCCGCCGTGGACCAGTGACCTTTCGGGGTGTTTCCCTGCCTTTCACCACCCAATAGGCTCTCAGACAGAATGACCATTCGGAAAACAAAGGAATATCTGGCACAGCATTGTTATTTAGATATCAGGAACATAATAAAAGGTGAGACTGGATTCTGAGGTCGGTCATGACTTGGCCACAGAAAGGTAAAAAATGGAATCATTTTCTGTTTCCTAAATGTGCTATTCCTAAAGGTAAGAAGATGTGTGTGAGGCCTGAGGCAATGGTGTCTGGTGTACTCATTCCCCTCAGGCGACACTGCGGTGATGAGACATGGTGTGAACGGCGTGCGAGAGAGCGAGTATCGACATTACACCCTCACACGCCTAGTCTGAGTAAACCCACTTCTGACTCCGAGGTCATTGTCAGTGTCAGCCGCTCCGGGACAGCCTACGCTGGGTCTGACAGGGAGCTCGGGTCACTGTCACACACATGCGATACACACACACACACACACACTCACACACACGCTTCGCTCTGCCTTCGCCTCTTGCATCTGTCTGCCTGACAGCATCTGCATCCCTGCCATCCGTCTCCAACCGCACACGCATTGCCATGCACGACTAGGGACGACGGTCGCCATGGCAACCGGACCAGATGCTTACCTGCTCCTGAATGAGCTGAAACAGTGAGCTCCTATCCATATACTGGCCCTGCTTCACCAACCGCCGCCAAGAGATACGCGCTCGCTCATGCACACATGTTCACACGCCTGCGTCCACAGGGGTGCCACACACACCCCTCTCGTGCACACACACACACACACCCAGTGTGTGTATGCAGGATTCTGAGGGGTCCCTGCGGTCGGAGAAGACGAAAGGCCGTGTCCTTCCGAAGAAATCCAGTACAAATAATAGATGTGTTTGTCCGTCTACTGCTATGGCATTCCACACTGCAGCCTCCCCTCTGCTCCCGATTGCCAGCGGGCACAATGCAGCCTATCCTCCTTTTCTGTCGTCCTCTCTCTTTCTCTCCACCCGCCTTGCTTTACTCTTGTATCTCTTCCTTGCCTCTGTCTTGCTGAACTCCCCTGACTCTACCTATATGTAGATCTCTCTCGGTCCCCCTCTCTCTCTCTGTGCCCTTCTTACACACTGCACTGCCTGAATACTAATGATTACGAGGAAGGAGGTGGCATCCGATGGCCAATCAAAAGCATGGAGGCGTGTCCCAAAGCCTGCAGCGTTGCCTCCAAATCCACACTGCATGACCTACACATGCACAGCCAGGACGAGTCCACTGTTCTGCACACAACAAACAGCTGTACGGTGCTGAAAAAAACCTTCATTAGTTTGGTGGCTTTACACAAACGGTGTCTGTTGAGCGTTTAACACACATCACCCGGATTTATAGCAAGATTACGCTGCGACGGGGTTGAGGTGAAGAATGGAGATGGGTTTAAATACTCGGGATCGAATAAACAGAGTGATGGAGAATGAAGAAGAGTGTGTTCGTATGGTAGAGTGGGTGGAGCAAGGTGTGTCCCTGCAGGACAGAGTGAATGAGAACATTTGCAGGAAAGTAGTGACCGAATTACTCTTAATGACTAAAATTGGTGGAGATGAGGAGGATGGGATTCTCATTGTGAGTGAAGAGGATGGAGAAGATTAGGAATGAGTTTATGAGAGGAACAGTAGGACACTTGGAGAAACAGGCAGTTGAGATTGAGGTTGGAACATGTAGAGAGGAGAGACGAGGTTTATATCAGTAGGATGACGAGGATGGAGTCAGCAGGAAGGTGGAGAAGAGGAAAGTCAAAGAGGAGGTTTATGAATGCAGTTAGGGAAATGGATGCAGATGGTTGGGGTGACAGAGAAGGTAGTATTCTTAATAAAAGGCGAGATAGAAAATAACGAACCACTATGGCACCCTCATGGTATTATTGCAGTGAATGCCTTTGTTTCTGTTTTAAATTCAGTTAATAATGACCAGTGTCCATTCTGTCACCACAGAATGTCACCACATTTTCGACATGTTCTGTCAAAAACGTTTCAGACTACAACCGTTATTTGTCATTTTAAGTTCTGTTTTACTTTCTCTTAATGTCATTTTCACACCACAAGTTTTTGTCCTTGGATTTAAGTATGACAAAAAACAAAAGTTCAAGTGTCAACTGGTGAACTTTCTTCTGGGAAAAAGCAAAATGGCCGTGTACATCAGTCGAAAGTACAAAGTAACACAAACAGCTGACACTGATGTGATTACGATCCTCAGGCGGCTGGTCAAATCTCGAATTTTAATTAATTTCAAATTTTACAAACGCATGAAAGACATTAACTCTTTTAAATCTTTTTAAATGAAACTTTGCTTAAATCTGTGGTGATTATTTAATTCTTTAATATTTGTTAAAAGGTCTCTTTTTGATACCCTTTGAAATTTAGCCGTGGGTAAAATAAAGCGTTGTTAAAAGTCAGAAGTCTAAAGGTGATGACCAAAAGAAGAAAATGGTTGACTTAAAAATAAAAAAAAAAAAGTTTTTTTTTTTTTTAAATTGGGGCCAAATATTTGCTGGTAATTAAAAAAAAACAACTAAAAGCTTAAATGAAATGCATAATACATGAGAGGGTCGGTACAGGTAGGGCGTTGACATGGTTATGGAGATGAGATTGAAGTGTTTGGGACATGTGGAGAGGAGGGATGATGAGGATGGAGTCAGCAGGCAGGAGTAGGAGAGAAAGGTCAAAGAGGAGGTTTATGAATGCAGTAAGGGAGAAAATGCAGATGGTTGGGGTGACAGAGAAGGAAGAAGTCTTAATAAAGGAGGAGAAAGAAAAGAACGACCCGCTGTGGCGCCCTCTAGAGGTGATAGTTGAAAAAAAGAAGAAAAATTGTTGACTAAATAAAAAACCCAGTTTACTACTTTATTTCTTCAACTACTCTTCATTTAGTGCATGTCTTGACCAAAAGATGAGTCCTGAAAATTAGAAAGACGTCTGGAGTTCAAATCAGGTCCAAATGTGTGTTGTTAATTAGAAAAAATGAAAATAAAGGCCTAGATTTCGATCTAAAACGTTATAAATATCTATAACAACGTATAAAAGTGATTATATTGTATTTAAAATATTTTAATTCACATATATATATATATTTGTTTAAATTTATTTTTGATTTGTGATTGTTTTGGAATAAATTATACATTTTATAATAATTTTATAATTTTATCATATTTTATATAATTTTATTATTATATATTTTCGACTTGAATAAACTTTTGAAGTCAGAACTCTTATTACGGAGGTGGTTTTAAGTCGTGAGGTGTAATTACAGATTATTAAAAAGTGTCGTTCGCAGGAACTGACTGCAGGAAGTGTTATGTGTTAGTACAAAGTTCACAGTACACTACAGCTTATAATTGCACAAAAAATGTGTAATTCTAAATTGTAATGCGCCAAAAAAAAACAACGACAGCATTCAACAGAAAAACATTGAATGCTGTCAAAAAAAAAAAGGTTTGTCAGAAGTGGGATTTGAACCCACGCCTCCATTCGGAGACCAGAACCCTCAACGCGGGAAGGATTTTCACCTTGAGTCTGGCGCCTTAGACCGCTCGGCCATCCTGACATACAGAATTCACAGGCGGTTTCATTATATGACTCTACATTACGCGTGAATCATACCCAGTGCGTTATTTTGCTGTTGTTCTTGACACTTGCAAACATTAAGATGCGACTCTGACGTTTAAAAAAATGCAAAAATAAGTGCAAACAACTCACACTGTAGCGTCGACATTATTATATTCACGAGTTAAGGACGCGCTGCCCTCTGCTGGTCATGATGTGATTTAGCAGTTGCAATAAAAAGCTAATAGCATCTCACGGCTTAACGTTCATTCATTCATTCATTCATTATCTTCCGCTTATTCCTTTGTGAGGGTCGCGGGAGGGGGTTCCCCATGCCCATCCAGGGTAGAGCGTCTCGGGCGCTGGGCAGATACACCCAGGACAGGCCGCCAATCCATCGCTGGGTACACACTCACTCACACAGTCACACACACATACACACACTATACAGGACAATTTATAGCATTCAATTTACCTTCATGTTTTTGGAATGTTTTCCCGAGAGGAAACCGGAGAACCCGTAGGAAAACCACGCAGACACGGGGAGCACATGCAAACTCCACCCAGATTGGGATTCGAACCGGGAATCCCCAGCGCTGAGAGGCGAATGTGCTACCCACTAAGCCACCGTGCCGCCAGACGCTTTTATCCAAAGTGATTTACAACTTGGTTGGGATCAGAACACAGGGTTGATGCAGCACCCTGGAGCAATGAGGGTTAAGGGTCTTGCTCAAGGACC
>JAOUQT010000042.1:1220103-1244514 GCA_025769995.1 Xyliphius kryptos | reverse complement strand
GTGTGTGTGTGTGTGTGTGTGTGTGTGTGTGTGTGTGTGTGTGTGTGTGTGTGTGTGTGTGTGTGTGTGTGTTTTCAAGTCAATTAACCTAATCTACTAATACACAGTACTAGACACAATGCATGACCTAACTGACTGATCATACACTGAAGGTTCTGTCTGTAACGTTTCACGAACGTGTCCCGTGTTTATCACAGTTTAGCGCTGACATGCTGCTGGTCTCTATCAAAACCTGGTTACTTTTAAAAGAAATCTTTAATAAATTGGTATTTTCATTGGGGCTTTGTCATAACGCACACTGGCCAAGATTTTACAACTCACTTTGAAGAAGTAAGGGACGAGAAGTGCAGCGTTATTGTAAATAAATCATATGGAAAAGGTGTTGTTGGGCACGAGGCATAGCGGAGTACAGTTACACGTCTTTCCCATGATTTATTCACAATAATACACAACCCCTAGTGCCTTATAAGTGGTTACAAACACAATATGATAAAAAAAACAAGGTGTGCTATATAAATTGATTTAAAACAAAATTGTTAATAAAGTGGTCTTCCGCAACTTAATCTAATCGACGACAAAACGCTGACCCGGTGCAAGATTCTGGTTTCAATCAAAAACTGCCATTTATTATTACAATACATTATAAAATAATGTATTGTATATGTGAATAATATTGTCAATGTCACGGCTGGACAAACGGCTCAGCCAATCAGATTTAAGGAGCGGAAATACCCGTTTCGTAATAACGATGAACACAAAGTTGTCTTTCATCCTCTCTTTTCGAGATTTATCCTGTACTGACCTCACGGAAGCATCCAATTGCACCAAGTCTGGCTTGACAGACAAGAAAACGCGACCGATGCTGGGAGGCTGCCTCGCTTCACCCCAACATGTATATAAAACTCTGATTCGCGAACTGCCTCGCTCACTTTAAAGAACGGGCGTGGGTTAGTTTTTGCTCATGACTGAGACTGCAGGTGAAAGACTGTCCAGGTTCATTCCTGGGTTTGCTCTGAATGAGACCATTCACGAGATCGGTGTTATCGCCACGCCCGCAGGTGCCGTGCGATCTCCATCACCTGGTTGCAATAATGCGTAGGTGCATAATGACACTGAGCCACTGGACAAAAGGGACTTCATTCTCATGGCTTCTTGATCGGGGAAGGGCGTAACATCAAACGCATTTCTTACGGTCCGGGGCAGAGATTGCTGTGGCAGAGATTTGGACGAGCCGCTGTCTATCACTTTCAACATGGGCAAACGTTGCTCAATACAGGACAAAGATGCGCCTCTCAGGGTTGATGCTCTGGCTCACCCATGGCCTGCGAGTGCAGCTCTACGCAAGCTTTCGATATACTTATACTTGTACAGCACCGCAGCTCCTTGTTTCACGGGTCCCCCCCCACACTCGGAGAAGGCCATCTCGAAACAGACTGTCACACTGGCCGATCGAAGCCATTTTGACGTCGTACTCTGTTTGGGGGCTGCCGTTTCCGGCATCGGGCTTTAGGGCTTTAGGTCTAAGAGCGCACTCCACCAGATATGTTCGGCCGTGAGTTGGGCGCCCACAGACACTTTTGCGAGATTCTACCGTCTTGATGTGACCGCGCCCACGGTAGCGCACGGACATGTGTGCTTTACTCAGCACACACATATATTTCTGCTCCAGCCTATTCCTATTACGGCCACTGAAGTAGAGCATGCCACTGGGTTTGATATACATGGGGGAAGTGGGGCAGACTCCCAGCACCGCTCACGTGTTCTTGTCGGTCAAGCCATCATCGGTGTAATTGGTTGTGTCTATTCGGTGGGCTCCATCCACAGGTAGATCTCTCCACTCGATGATTTCGGGTTACGATATTTACCTTTCGTAAAGTCTATAGTTGTACTTCAAATAACTTCCCGAGACAATGAGATGACCTTCCCTTTAAAATTAATTTAAGGTTGTTTGAACGGCACATTGAAGAACTAATGAAGAACGTTAATAAGAAACCTATGGATGTTTGATTGTCAGCATCGAATGCGATTGTTTGTAAAAAAAAAATCCCCTTTTTGACCTGGAGTGCCTTTTTGACTTGATGAAGTCGTAGAGTTGTTGTTCAGAAACCAACCTCGGTAGAGTCCCTGGTTTGATTCCTGGTCCCACCCACAATGCAGCCCATCGCTCTAGGCACGTGTGCTTACTTCACTCAGTGTATGTATATGTGTGTGTTTCACTGCACAGATGGGCTGAATGGGAGGAAAGATTCCACCCAAATGGATCACTTTTACGTTCACTAATACGGTCACGGTTAACCTGACGCAAACTACAGACTTGTAACATGACTACGTCATTAATACAGATTCCTTTCCTCCACATGGTTAGATTTTAAATGATGACTATATAATAATGACCCTTAAAAACTGCCCCCCCCCCCCCACCTGTTTTCTGACTTTCCGCCAGCATCACGTCAGTGTGAAACTGGGATAATTTGCTTTTTAGACTTGTCCTCATTCAATTTATTCACTGGTAATGTATCAGGACCCTTCACCACTAGTTTAGTTTCGGACCGTACATGAGTTTTTGGATAACTTACTTACCCCCTCCCCCCACAGCCAGTGTGTGTAAAAGTGTGGTTGGTAAAGAACGCTTGCATGTACCATCATATCTTACTCAAAGCGGGATGTGTTCACGATCCCCCGTCCATCGTGGTGTTCTGTCGTACGATAAAGTTACTGCAGTGTCCCCCCACATGTCCATCTCACCCTTACCAGCTATCGGGCAACACATAAGAGAGAACAAAAACTGAGGAACCACTGAGATTGGAAGGAAAGAATGAAATGTGGGTGGAAAGAAGCTGCTCGCTCTTCTCTTGAATGCGTGGTCCTTTATGCCAACGTGACTGTGGGCACAGTGTTCAGACTGTATTCACAAAGTCTGTTTATTCCATGTGATTAGTTCTGCTCATTATCATAATTGGATAACGATTAGACACTAGTGTATTTGCTGCACTCATGTCGATACGAAGGATTTGTGACCACACAGTCAACGGGAGCACGCTTCAGGAGGTGGCCATGACATCACCGATAGTTCAGTTTTCACCTCGGAAGGTGCTTTTAGGTTCCACTGTGTCCTCCAAACGGGTCTCTGTAAGATCATCAAGACCTTTCATAGTGTTTGTAGTATCGGCCCGTTATGGGACCGTCGATTCTGACGGCACTTTATTTTACCTTTCCTTAAATCTTAATATATGTATTTGCCTCCAAAGTCTCCAAAAAATGCCAATAATTTCGGATGGTTTAAAATCTCGATCTGGAATCTGAACAGCGATTGGTTAATAAAGGGGTGGGTGGAGCCAGAGCGATTGCACGTCTCACCCTTTTTGGACGTATAAGCTGGTCGGTTTGACATTTCTACATTAAAATCCATAATGAGCCCAGAAGATACACAATCCGCTCATTATTCGTGTCGTCTACTAGGGTTGTAACAGTACACCGTATCTGTCACGAACCGTTTGGTAGGTGCTTTTGCACGGGTAATACAATGGTACGGAATTCACGGAGACCAAAAAGAACGAGACAAAACCAAAATAAGGAAGTCTATACCCGAACCGAGTTGTGAGTTGCACCTTAGCTGTAAGACCTCTCAACATGCCAATCCTAATTGTAGCTCAGTTTAGAGACTGCGTTTGGGCCGCGAGTAAAAATTCAAAGTAAATTGGTTGCTCTAAATTGCCCCTATAGTTTGTGTGTGGGTGTGTGAGTGTGTGCCCAGCGATGGATTGGCGCCCTGTCCTGGGTTTGTTTGCCCGGCGCCCCAGACGTTTTCCCCTGGATGGCCATGGGCAACCGCCGCGACTCTCGTAGAGGATTATGTGGAAGATAATATATTAATAATCCTGGACTAGGGTCACGGGGGATGGGGGTCTGTCACGCTGGGCACACACTAACTTACTCAGCCACACGCACAAACACAGACTATATGAGGAGAACCCGAAGGAAACCCCCGCAGACACAGCAAGAACATGGAAACTCCACCCAGATCGGGAATCAAACCGGAAATCCCCAGCACTGAGGCGGGCAGTGCTAACCACTAAGCCTATGTGCCGCCCTGATACAGATTTTAATATCTAAAATGACAAACCTGTAATACGGTAAAGCCGTGAGAAGTGCCCCAAAATATGCTTCATATGGTGGAGGACCCTGGTTTTAAGCATTTAATAAAAGTGATATATAATAATACCATAATCATACTGAACCATGACTTTTGTATACTGTTACACCCCTATTGTCTACTTAATAAAAGTACCGGTAAAGAATGTGCCCAATAAATGGAACGATGCAGGCGTGGCCAGTCTAGAGTTCCTACGACAAATGTGCTTTGTTTCTTGATGTAGAGACCCGACGGTGAGAGAAAATAAAGTAGGTGTCCATACAGAGAGGCTTTATGGAATCGACTAGTTTGGACTGTCTGCGCAAATTGTTCACGCCAACACTGATAAGATGTTTGGGATGCACTTAAACAAATCGATTAAAGAAAGTATTGCCTTCTGTGGCTTTCCGAGGGGGTCGGTGTCATTGGCTGCCTCCCGTAGCCGTGAGCCATCGTTCGGGGTCGTTGTGAACCCGCAGCTTCTGTACCTGTGTAAGTCTAGACTTCTGTGGCACTTTGTCCTGGTCTGACTGAAACACCGTGAACGGTCTGTAGCACCTCGAGTGGGACACCTCAGACTGAACCTCGGAGTGTTTCGTTCAGCCGGTGATGGAGTGTTGTGTTAGTCAAATTGTGTTGTGTCTGTGTTGTGTTGGTCAAATTGTATGGGATTAAAATATGACATATTTCATAACTCGCATTTTCTTGTTTTGTCCTGTCTTGTCCTCTGTGTGTATCTCTGTGTGTGTGTGTGTGTCCCTTTTACGCACTACGTACGCCCTTCAAATGTGCTTTGAGTTGTTGTCATTTTGTAATTGCTGTAACCATTGTTTTCCCCTTTCAAACCCTTTCTGTTGGCTGCACCTTAAAATCCATCGATCTAACATCCTCGTTTATTTAAATACTAATGCATCACAATCAATCCAAACCCCCACCCCACCCATAGCCACTGGCTATGAGAAATCTCGCAGCTTAAACAACATATCGGGGATGACCGGGTCATCGCTGCGTTTAACCCCGCTCACCAGCGCGCCCTTCGACCCCTACGAGGCCCCGGGGCCGCTGCGCCGCTGCCGTTCACCCATCCCCTCCATCTTGTAGAGCTGAAGTGAAAACACTAGAATTTGTAAAGTTGCAGACAGGATGTCGGGACCAAGGGTGTCCAAGCTGGATTTTGGCCGGACGTCGCGGTGACGACCGAACGTAAAGATGGCGACCGTAGAAAGCTCCACCTCATCTCTGCTGCTGGTGCATGTCTGTAGGTAGTTGTCCTGAGAGAAGATACACTGTACTGTATTTAGTAGTTCAAAGGAAATCATCACCGGGGGTGCTGATTAGTACGAATGTGAATTTAAATATGCAGAATTGCCACACTGAGTATTCACTGTGTGTATGTGTGTGCACTAAATTACTGTAGCTGTTTGCTCACAATCTTGGGTATTTCTCTATCGTTTTTTCATACTGACCTGTAGAAAAGCAAAGACTGCCAAAGTATTAATAGTAATAAGTAGAAGCAACGATTTTGCCGCCTCACGTTTTTCACACTTTGTAACCACTGAATCGTTGTAATCCGATTAACACCATACTGAATGAGTTAAACACTATACAGTATATGCGAGGGAGGTACGACAAAAAAAATAAAGTAAAAAAGAATCAAAAATAAGTATATTTTTAGAAAAGACTATGCCATTAACGTATATTAGCGCCACCTACAGTTCATGTGTTTCTGTCAAATTTTATTGTCAATATACCAAACTCGTAGTGTTTTCCTGTTTGATGGACTTTTGAGTTTTACAATCACAGACTGTAGTCAGTCTGTTTCGTTACTCGCGGTTGGGCCAAAAAGTAATTAGTCAGCCACTGATTGTGCAAGTTCTCTTCCTTAGAAAGATTAGAGAGGACTGTCATTTTCATCATGGGTACACAGGCCGTAGCTAACAATAATTTTTTTATCGATTGATGTAACTATTCGTTTTCTCGATTAGTCGAATAATTTAACAACTATTAGTGTTGGGAATTTTAAAATAAGATCTCCAAAATAATCATTCATAACGAATAATATATTGCAATGTTTTATTTAATTGTCTTTTCTTAAAACACAGTATGTGCTCTTAAAATGCACCACTTAATGGACTAACCCTGAGGATTTCACGTTATTTTATTTTCTAAAATGTTAATGTAAATATAACATTTAAAATAAGATATTTAGCTTACTTTATAAATTGACAAGTTGAGATTCGAAAGATATTGATCAGAAAAATGAAGAGGTGACATTCGGCCGTTTAGATTTAAGCCATAGACGGAAGCGACCGCGTTAAAGATTCGCCGATAAAGTTAGGAATTGTGATTATAAGGACCGGGCTCCTAAAAACCGCTCATTTTTCTTTTCTTTACTTTATTACGTGACCAAATCGTTGGAAAAGCTGCAGGTTCACATAGCGCGGCAGCGCTGACGGAAAGTCAGCGAACGTGTGCGGCCAATATACTGCGGGAAGTTCAGTGTTGGGATATAGCACACGCAGAGGTGTTGAAGTGAATTACTCCCACACTTTAAATATTATCTTACCACTTGTCTATAGATAAAATCAACTTGTTCCGTTCGTGCCATTCTTGCTACGCAAGTGTATGCAAATCAACGTATTTTCGCAATCGATAACGTCGACGTGTTGCCCCAGCCCTGTAGATAGAAGATTAAATAGATCAAAAATGCTTCCCCTAACACAGATCAGTCGTCCTGCCCCCCCTTACATAAAAACATCCCAAAGCGTGAGGTTTTCACCCCCATGCTTTACAGTAGGTATGGTGTTTTTGGGATGCAACTCGGCATTGTTCTCCCTCCAAACACGAGGAGTTTCGTTTTTACCTGAATGTTGGATTCTGCTTTCATCTGACCACGATATTCTCCCAATCCGCTTCTGGATCATCCATAGGCTCCTCAGAAGGGCCTGGACATGCACCACTTAGATAATACCTTCTCTGTTTGGGGTAATTGGAGTCTGTAATTGTAGAAACGCAGAATGCATTTCTACGATTACAGGCAACAACCCATATCTAGACTCATATGTATAACATACTGTAGTGAAGCTGCATAGATCTGTCCAGGACTGCTTTTAGTTTCAGAACCAACAATCATTAAGCGATCAAGAATAAGCGAACTTTAATGTTTTGTACGTTAAGTTGAAAGAGTCTTACTACACAAAGAGTATATTTTACATACAGTCACATTAAGTTTGGCAAATATCAATATTAAAAAAAAAAAAACAGAAATTTACAAGTGATACAGATTAAATTTGAAAAAAAAAAAATAAATCTGACATCCAGTGGAGTTCGGGATAAATTGTGCTCAAGTGTTAAGGAAGTTACTTACTTTTAACATTTCACATGCTTTTTCTTTCCTCATTATGCATCCCCCCCTCCCCACCCCTCTCGTGTTTGTGTTGGGGGTCAAATACAACAGCGTGGAATCGTCTTGATCTGCAAAGGCCAATGTTGCTCATTCACAGACATATGCAAATTGTGCAATATTTCTCTCCTGATGCTGGAAATGTTTAAGTGCTGTTTGTAAATATGTGAACAAACATTTGTAACCCTGGTCTGAGAGTTGTATATCAGGGCAAGTCCTGATCCAGTTTTCCCAGTGATTCAATACTCCGATTCCTTGTTGCAAGGAGGTGATTTGATTGCTACGTGGGGCAGATACAGGTCTTTTCCGTGTGGAGTCTGCGTGTCCTCCCTGCGCCTACGTGGCTTTCGTGGGATTGTTTGAATCCGTTGCTGTTGTGAAAATTACTTAGGAGCTGTTCGGACATCATCCACAATACTATACATACTGTATTATCTTGTTCATTACAGTCCCAGGTTTAAGGGACTGTTAAGCAATTCTCCCCAGCCCTACACAAACACCTCACCCGCCTGCATAGTCATATGTAGTGTGAAAAACGGCTTGAATGACCAAAATCGATCGGTCATAATATACGGCCTTGTGGATCGAACTGGATCAGGACTTCCCTACCGTATACTGTAAGTTCTGTGCATAGTTCATTTTGTTAGCCTTGTCTTTGTGTCTTTGTTAATGTCCAGCTGTCTCTTTTTTTTTTTTCAAGTATTTTCAAGATGCCTTTTTTTCCCTCCTCGTTTCAAATGTAAATTATCATATGATCAATAAGTGTTAAATATCTATGTTTATTAGGTAATAATGAAAGTAATATTCAGGTCCATGTGGCCTAGTGCTTCCAGAACACACAAAAAATATATATACAAAAGAATAAAATAAACAATAAAGCCATTTTTGAGAAAATGCTTTTTGTAACAGCAAAAAAAAAAAAACTTTTGTTGCAATAATTGCAAAATACAATATAAGTAGTTTAGCTAGCACTCACCACAGTGAAAGCATGGCTGGTTTTAGTCACGCGGCGCCATGCAAAAAGGAGCCATTTTTAAATGTAGCACCTGTAATAGACCACACCAAATGTGGTATACAGTCAAGTGTATAGCCTTGTTAATTACAAGAACTGCTGAACAATGCTCCGTGAATAGGCATAAAAGTAAGAAAGGATAAGTAGACAAACAGCTTAAGTGTCAGTAGGAGGCACTGCAGCGGTTAAATACGAGTATAGCTTCATTAGTAATAGCTCATTTTCTTAAGCTCCGGAGCTTCTGAAGCGCTATCACACCCCGTTACTGTGAAACACCCTGGGGATATATCGATGTCTATTATCGCTGAATTTAAAAGTTGTTGGTACAACGGTCCGGTACGTTAAAGCCTGGAACACTAGACTCATTATCTAGAGGTTAAAGTAGAGGTAAAGCTCTATCTATGTTGACAAACTTGCAAACTCAGTCCTGCCCTGATTTACTAAGATGCCAGATAAACTGTACGGACGTCATGTGTCGTGTGTAAGATTCTTGTGGGTCATTTCCTAAAACTGATCGATCAATGCGACTGCTCTACCGGCTATTTTCACAACTGTAGAATTTCAGCTGGCGATGACATCAACTGGGAAAGGTATCCTAAAATGCATTATATAATCATGTTACAATGAGGATGTAACACATACAAGACATTTGTAACGATAGAGTCCCCACAGTTTTTTGCGTAATCATTACACGTCATCGTTTTGCCGGACAGAAATAACTTTAATCCACTCGGTATCGTATATGATACCATTTTTTGTTAAAACAGTGGCCATTCGCTTTAATGTAAGGGACGGGTGATGGTGGTCGGGAGGGTAGTGGTTAGGAGTGGCCGCCGTACTTTTTAACCAACCACGGTTCCTCGATGGTCAGCAGAATTTTAAATCTGTGCGGCCCTTTAAAAAGTGAACCTGTCTTGTTCTTTAACCAATACATTTTTATTGTAAAACATTTTCCGTATTTGTTTGATATTTAAAATCATAAACTGACGTTATTGTGGATGTTTTTTCGAGAACGTGTCAGCTGTGGCGGTCCCGTCAGAGCCTTAACGGCCTTCTCTAAAGGCCTAAAGATATTTAACTCGTGGTTAATTATACCGTGTGCATGAATACTAAATAATTGTATAAAATAATTTCAAATTACATACAAAATAATGTATCTGTGAAGGCCTAGGTGTAAACTGCACGGCCCGCTGCCGTTCGGCAGACACAATTTTCTGTCTATCGTGCTGATTTAAATATTTTTTCTTTAAACACAACAGTCCTTTTTTATTTTTTTTTTTGATTAAATTTTCTTATTTGCAAGAAGGTTTCACATAGATAGTTGTCCCACTGCTGATTTCCTGAGTAGCAATCATTCACTTCCTTTATTGTGTGCAGGTGTCATACAAATTATCTCTTAGTAAACTAAGGCCCGACTGGGCAATGGCGTTTAAACGTTAAGTGATTAACATTTTAACAGTCGTATCGCTTCTATGTCTTCAAAAACATGTCGATGTATATCAATGAATAGGATTTGTTTGTGTGTATATTATCGTCCTGTTCTTATTAGTACAGAGTTTGAAAAGAACAAGCTGTTTTTAATGAAGAGAATTGAAAATTTCTGTTTTTGTGTAGTGTATATTTCTAATTGTAATATTGTTGTAATCAGAACAGCACGGTCAGGAAGCCGTCAGACTAATCGGACATGTATAGGTTGTAAAAAAAAAAATATATTATACTCTGAGCTCCCTCTATGAGGCTATTTAAAGCTGCTGTGTTATGAAACCAAAAAACCACGAACCGCTAGCTAGATTTACCTAGCTTCACCTGCCAACGTCAATGTACATACCTGTATCTACGAAATGTGAAATGTCATTAAAATGATCTGTTAACTTATTTCTGTTTTTTGAATCCTGGTTTTTCTTCTACATACGCGTCCCCGTCGTCTGTTTGTCCTTTTGCGCCGTTTTCTCTTTCCCCTCCTGCTTTTCGTCGGTACGTGTCTTTGTGTTTGCGTGTTGTGATGTGTTTATGTTCGTGTGTGTACCATTTTGCATGAACTATGTTGTCACGTTCGACATAAGAATCACACACGTGTCATTGAACTCTACTCACATACACATCCCTGTTGTGAATGCAAAATCAAAGGCCTTAAATGTTTATTCAGAGCCTGGATCGTATGTTCATAGCAGACTTTGGAAACATGGTAAACTCTTTCCAACAATTTCCAATCGTAAGTGCCAATTGTAAGAATCTTGTGAAAAATGCCGTTTGTGTCATCGTACACGTTTTAATTTGTGATTTTCGAAATCCTAAAAATATATCCAGTGATACCTGAATGATTCCAACAACAGTTAATAGTGAATTATCTGTTAACAGAACTTTCGCATGCTTAACTTAAACCGACATGGACAGGTAAAGCCTCCCAAGATTTCTCCCGTTGTCAGTTATGATAAGTTTTCTTTTATGAGTGGTTCTGCCATTGTTTTTCTTTCTTTGAAAACGTATCGAATGTATCTGGGGTGGATTATTCCACTTATTTCCACTGAACCTTTTTCTAAACATGACTCTATTATGTAATAGAATTCCTTTTTTTATGTTATTTTACACTATGACATACAATGAAACTTAAGTCCCAGTAATGTCACACCCATGCAAGTCCATCATTCCAAATTTATAGCGCTCGCCGATGGAAGTGGACTTATGTACCCCTTTAAAGATACATTACCAATCTGTATAAAGTGCATGTATTTTATTTATATTGAAACCGTTAAACGGTATTTTCATATTTTTTTCATTGTTCACGTTCATATTTTCACCGCTAGTAACATTCATATGAGTTTAGCCACAGTTTTGTAGATCTTAGTCCTTAATTTAAAACTATCGCATGATCCTTTCAAATGAACTAACCGGTTCTTTATATTTGTTTTTGTCCACAGTGTTAAGTTTCTAGTTTTCACCGATTAATAAAGAAGACACTTGTTTTCTGACTGTTCACCGATGGAGTCACGTCATCCGGATGCCGTCCCATGTGGTGAGAGGGTGTGGCCGGGTAAAGAAAAAAAAAATGAACATTCCAACTTCTGAGACTGGCTATTTGCACAGTTACCAAAGCGACCTCTCAGAATTCTGGAAGCACATTTTATTTCGCCGAAAGACTACCTGACTGGGCGTCTGTTGCGAGAAGATGGTGTCGATCGAATGAAAGAAAGAAAAAAAAAACATGTCAAATCATTCCAAAATGCTTTGCGTCTGCCAGAAATTTGAGGTACCGGGTCCCGTGTTGATGTGGAACCCAGATCTTGGTTTGTTTGTTTTGTTTGAGTTTTATAAGCTAGATCAATCATGTAGCATCCCTGCTAACACGCTGTAGCATTCTCCGTTGGTGCGGAAAGTCGTCCGACGCTCGAGAGACTCGATATTTCTTGACTGTTTGCACAGACCGACTAATAATGACTTAGTCACGCACAGACCTTTATAATTTTAGCATTCCAGAGGAACCCGAAACTGCCCTCCTGTCCCGCGTAGCTCAGTCGCTGGATCCTCATCACGAAATTCTCAAAAATTGACATGGTGCACGGTCACGATCTTATAACTTAGCGAAATCGGTTGCTCTTCTGACATCAGTCTTCCTTTCTTTTTCATCGGTTCAGAAAAGGCAATCGTTCAGCCCATCAGACCAAAGCCGTTCATCGATACCAAATAATCTCCAGATGCTCGATGCCAGGATAGGGTTCCTCACTTACAGTTTGTCCGGTGAATTATTAAAATTCTCCCTTTACACGTACATCGGGACAGTGGGGCGAGACCGCCGACAGCATGCCATTTTCGCCGAGCTTTTTAGCCACACGATGCTTTCGGTCGGCCGAGATCCGTTCCCGTTTTCCCGACGGACATCGTTTGAGAGTATACTTGAACACTTTTTTAAAAATTAACTTTTAGTATTACAGCCGAAGCTGCCATCGTGAATCCCGCGCCCACCGTCGAGGGGCGACCGACACTGCCACATCGTCGACCACCGCTCGGACCAATAACATGTGCATGCTACGTTGTTTTTTTACCTTTAGCTCGATTCAGGGGTCTTTCGGATGGTTGTTCGATCTACTCTTCCGAACGATGGATATTTTTTTTTTTATCCTCTCACAGTTTTTCTGTAGAAACACAATCAAAATTCATCGTGAATGCTCGTCTGCAAGAAATCGTGAAAGGGTCTGTTCATAAAGAGGACACATGTACAAAAGGATATACTACAAAAATATATATTTTGATACAGGGTTAGAGAAAACACCGACAGGGACACAGTCCTGCACAAGTACACAAGTACCAACAAAAAATCATGGGGGTGGGGAGGACACACGACAAGGAGCGAAAGACCAAAAAAAAAAGGAGCTCCTGAAATCCTCCAAAAGATGGAGGACCATGGAGGAATTTTAAAAGAAAACAAATGCGAGGAATATTTTAAAAAAGAGTCCAAAAAAAAAAAAAAAAAAAAAAAAAACAAGATGCATTTTTGTAACTTTGTTTACCAGCATGAATTCTTTGCATGATTTTTCCGAGCCCGAAGTTTAACTGAGGAGGGCTAATATTAAGGGAAAAAAAAGATAAATATAAAAATCAAGTAAAAAAAATCATATGCAATGGATATTTAAAAAAGATTACACGATCTATAAAAAAAAAGAGCTATATTTTGTTTCGAAATGGAACATGTTAAATAATATCAAAATTATATGTATGATGCAAGATACAAGTTAAATGTGTTTTGTTAGTTTACCAGAAGAAAAAAAAAGTATGGATTGTACCAAATTCTCCTTAGTTACATATCACCCCCGAGTGGTATATTAACCCAGATACGTGTTAACGTCACTTTTTCACAGGTGCACAGGCATGAGTGTGTGATCTAAGTAAGTGTAGGTTTCTAGTGTTAGGATTCAGGATGTTTCGTTAGCCTCTTTTGTAGCAACAGTGGTGCTGATCCTTAAAACCTCTTATTTCAAACAGTTGTTTTGGGTTTCTCCCTTTCCCTCAGCATGCTGTGAAGCAAAAATGACCCTTACATATCGCAGAACAATGTCGGTTTTGTTTGGCTATCGGCAATAATAATACCAAGTGAAGAGAAGTGTAGATTTCAGCTGGGAGTCTCAACGGACAGACGGAATGTCGAAAGTTTAAGTAAAGGAGAGGAAAGTTGATCTAAAGACTCAGGTGAACAAAACAAAAGATGGTTAGCTGTATTGCCTCGTTATCCGATCCACGTACCTGTCCTCGTTCCGTTACCGTCTTTTCGTTTAAGTCAAACTTGTGTTTTTATTTTTGACAAAGACCGAATCGGCAATATCAAAAATGTACAAAATGGAGAAGGAAGTTATTCATAGATTTTATTGAATGATGTATTTATTTTGAATTTTCCTTTTTCATTGCCAATTAAAATCCGAGATAACTGTCGGTGTAATTAAAGTGTTGTATTTTTGTTCTTTTGTTTTTTTACAAAAAAAAATGGCCAAAATGATGTTTACACTCCAAAAACGCAACGAATGAGGGGTTGCTCTTTTTGCTGCTGCATAAACCTTCCCATTTGTCTCCCTAGGAATTCTTCCCACATCGGAAAGATGGGTTTTCGTGTACGTTCCGTCTAAGTATCAAGCTCCGACCAAATTTTTGACTCCAACCCAAATGTGCTACTCAGACAACTACAGGTTCTGTTTCAAACCCACTACGTCGTGTAGTTGTACACCGCAACAGTTATATGGGAAGGATAACCGACTTACAGTATATATTCAAGGCTGCAACCAATAGGATGTGGTGTATACATTGTTTCGGCCATTTTGTGTCATTTTTTTGTCTTTTTTCGTCTGTTTCTCTGTCCTGTGCCTAATTAACAATGGAAAGCCTGTAACTGAATACGATATGTATATACGGTTAAACAGTTGCAAGAATTAGCATTTTGCACTATTGGATCTTAAGAAGGTTCTAAATAGAGCTTCTGCTAAAAGGAGAAGTCGGCGCAAGCCACAAAAACTTTTTATCCGCTTAATCCTCTAGGGGAAATTCCCCATGCCCATCCAGGGGAGAACATCTCGGGCGCCGGGCAAACACGGCCAGGACAGGGTGCCAATCCATCGCTGGGTACACACTCACGCGGACTATAGGGGCGATTTCGAGCAGCCAATTTACCTTGAATTCATGGTTTTGGATTGTGGGAGGAAACCGGAGAACCCGGAGGAAACCCACCCAGATCGGGAGAACATGGAAACCACCCAGATCGGGAGTCTAACCGGGAATTCCCCACACTTAAAGGCGAACGTGCTAACCACTAAGCCACCGTGACAAAAACTTTTGAGCAGGGAATTTATTCAAAAAACAACAATATATCTGAAATATGACCTTTATCGGCTGATCAAAAGTTTAAGACCATAGCTCAAAAAAAGAAGACGTGGTGGCCTTCGAAGATTTTTTTTTTTTTTTGTTTCTAAAGCCTTTTCTCGCAGATGCCATCTGGTGGATATTGGGCTGGAGTCAGTACCGGTAATGGCCTTAATTTGGGTAGTGGATCGTCCCGTGTCTTGACAGCCGGTCGGATCCTGCGACTCGGCGCCGGTGACGTATTTTTGGGTGTACCACTTGATTTTTCTGTTCCATACTCCTCAGGATCGTTTAAAAAATGCAAAATAACCGTCTCACCGCGTCCAATCTCAGCAGCGACGGCACATCGCGAGAGGCCTTGCTACCACGTTTAGAGTCGGTGAGCTTTTGCTGTCCGGAGGTGTAAATATCGGCTTTTGAAGGCTATGGTCTTAGACTTTTGATATGTTGAAAAAGTCATGTTTGTCTCTCGCGTCGATTTCTTCTCTATTTAGAACCTTCTTAAGATCCGATTATATGAAGTAACTGTGATATTAACTGTGATATTATCGAATTGATAAGACACAGTTACAGATGGAGTGAAACCATCACCGAGGAGATTATATCACAAATCGGGCACGGCCATAGACAGAGCTCAAACTCGCTTTGAGATATACAACCTCCTCAGAGCAACGTGCACATTTTCCTGTATATAGTAAGGGTTTACACATTCCAGCATAAGTGCTTGGCAGAGCGTAGCAATCGGTCGTGCTATCTTGCGTAAAAGAACGATGAAAATGCAGTGCTGTAGGAATCGATGAATTTAATTATTTTTTTATTCAGTTTTAATAATTTGAACTTGTACACTAAACATGATCCACTTTGATTGTGCTGCTTTTGAACTTTATTTTCATATTTCCAATGCGCTTTGTCGTTTTACAAAACTCGATGTGGCGAGCGGTATAGGATATAAGCACAGACCTGTATTTACAGATCAAAGCTGCAAAGGATACGTTTGCACAGGGAGGTTCTGAATATAAACGCATGGGTTAAATGAGTTATGTATTTTCCCCTTACCTCGCTGACCTTATGGGGAAATCTGGCCTGAGGTGTGAGTCTATTGCTCGTTCAGATACTCACCGACTTTGACCCAGAGTAGCAACATATCAAGTTGTGTTAATCCTGACTGAAGAAAGGAATAATATTTATATGGTTAATCATGTTCCGTGCTCAAACAGGGTATTTAAACGTATCCGTCGCCCAGACGCGGGTAACGAGGGTAGTCCCGAATAAATGAAATGCGACGACGGGGATCGGAAGAGTCAATGAGATTTGAGAGAAGTCCGAAGGACGACAGGGGGACAACGTGTAAATGATAAGGACCGAATATAGAGAACAGTTAGGCCGATGTTTCGAAACTGTCCACAAAGACCATGATCTCACACGGACCGAATGTAGCATTACAGCAGATGGCCGATGTATACTGACTGATGAAGTACTGTATGTAAGTGACGTGGAAAATAAAAAAAAATGTTTTTAAACAGGGGTTCGTGGCTGCAGGCTCGAGCGCGTTCGGACGGGTGCGATATCAAGTTTCCCAGAGTAACATTAACCATGAACCACTGTACTAGAACCAGATGACTGCTTTGCTCGGACCGATCCAAGCAGTGATGACTCTTTACACTGAAGAATGGCATGTCCGCAAAGTGCGTCTGGTTGTGACCTATGGACCGGCGTGTATTTCCAAATGTATAGCGGAAGGATTGTAGGTGAACGATTCAATTATGAAATGGGTTTTTTATTTTTTTACGAACCAGACAGAAAACACTTTACATTTCAAATGTTATGCAGTTGTTTTTATGACTCTTTGTGTTTCATGTTTACATTTGATTTTTGCCTTATTGTTCTTAATGCTTTTTAATTGTCTTGTCATGATTTGACTTCCTCAATCTCCCCCCCTCTCTCTATGCCCCCCCAACCACCTTTCCCATCCTTTTTGATATTGAGTAAACAGTACTGAATATTTTAGGGCAGCAAAAAGTGAAAGTTCTGCCTTTTTCACACGAGGCAGTGCGCGTGCGCACACAGGTTTAATGCAGCTGGTGTTAATGAATTCCATAAATCTGAATGCAGTTCGGTTATGTTGTCATTGTGTTATGTAATAGGTTGCGCACACACTGCTCTTTTATACAGATTTGTTCAGTACCGATCATTCTGTCTGTATCTCCTCTCATTGTGTATTTTTTTCATACGCCTGCCGTCATAGTCAAACATGGTCCGTCGCTATCTGTACCGAAGTGTTTGATTTGATGTACTTGAATTAAGGATATGCAATTTTTAGCCACACCGACCACTGCCAGCCCTCTACTCAATCAACATGATCAGCGATTAGGATGATTAAAGTTATTAGTAATCATGTTTTGTTGAAGTCTTTTTTGGTGTGAATGTGTGGCCGTTACAGCAAACCTTTTAATCGACGCCCCAAATAACTCGCTGCATTCTAAAATTCCGACTTGTAATCGTCGGGTTTTTCTCAACGGCGACACTGACGAGAAAAATGTAGCTGCCCGGTCAATGATTTCTTTTTTTCTGCCTGGTTTCATGTCGCTTGGAATTGTCAGTATCACCGAATTGCACACGTGTTCAGGTGATTTTCTAGCGAAGGCACGGTTTACATAATTTAACTCGAATTAAATCAGTTATATTTATTTGAATATAACGCAGATATTTGTTGCGGTATCATTATTTTACAATTGATTGATAGTTTTGCAAAGTTAAAGTAGAGGTTTGTTTATTCATTATGTAGAAAGCACTATTATTTCCATTCCCTTTAAACTCTACATTAAAAATATACACGTATAAATACGGCGATAAACATCTGGTTATCTATGTCGACACATGCTGGTGGTAAAAGGAAATAACAAATAAATAAATGGTATTAATGGTAATGATAGAATCGATTGAACAATTATGATGGCACTGGGAATCTGGTTAGATTTTCCATGTCGTGCTCGTGTCTGCGGGGGTTTCCTCCGGGTTCTCCGGTTTCCTCCCACGGTTCAAAGCCGCGCGGCAAAAGATTGCTTCCCCGTTCTCTGTGTTTGCCCAGCTTTTGCCCGAGATGTTCTCCCATGGATGGGCATAGGGATCGCCCCTCGAACCCCGTAACCCTGGTTTAAGTGGAAGATAATGGACGATATCGGTAGTATGACGCACTGGGTGGAAGGCCGTCAGGGTTTTCAAAGGGCTTTTTAGGGCTTCTGAGGGTCGAAATATATCTGAAACGCAGTCTAACGTTTATTACGCTCTGTAGTTCCTTTTTCGAGCATTCGGCCGATCGCATTTCAGCATCGTCGTTTTCCAGGATTTTATTTGTGTTTAGTTTTTCGCGTACGTTTTCGGAATGAATGTCGCTGCCCCCGTAGCATTAAATGAGTGTGGATGGACCTGTCGCTTCGATCGATCAGAGTTATGAGTTCTCCTTATCTTCTAGTAGGATTACACCATGTCAGCGTATTCACACCCTCTGATCGGAGAGTACTTTTGACGGGCCGACATTTTTGGCCAATTAAAAGTTATTACAGAAATTCGACTGAACTTTCGGCATCGGGTCCGATGGCAAAAGAAAAGGACTTTTGAATGGAACCGATTTAGGTGTTTTTGAAGTTAAAAGGGAGGATGGATTTGGTACAAATGATTAGGATTTAATCGGGTTTTCGGTGAGTGTTTGGGAAGTGCTATTTTCCTCGAGGTTTATTTTCACATCATTTCCAATTCATAAAAATGGACACGTTGGCCGATGGATCGGCCGTGCCCTCCTTCCTACCCAAACCCAACCGCGCGCAGCCACGACGACTTCTGGACTTGTGTAAAAATGCGGTATGAAGAGCCGTCGCATCGATCCGTCCGATGCGTTTCAGCATGTTAAGTTGATATTAAAGCCATAAAATAATGCTGGACAGGTGGATTGATTCAGCCGAAGCATTACCGAAGGCCCAGGTGTGAAGTCCTTGGCCGGACACTGATAGTACTGCTACTACTGATAATAATGATATAAATGTCAACACCGTAAATGATCATAATAATAGTATATATGGCACATGTACCAATAGTAATGCAAAAGTCCAAAGATTTATGTTGAAGGAGGTTGGGGGTGTTTTTCAGACAATGTAACTGTAAATACTAAAGAATGAATTGGTGTAATTCCTTATCTATTTAAGCGTTTAATTATCTAGGGAAGTCGCGTTACATCGTGGGACAAATTTGTCATTTTAATACATTGAAGTCAGAAGGCGGCGCAGACGCGTAACGAACTCTTATTTTGTTTTAAGACGGATCAAAACTTTTCGCGACGTCACTGCCTGTCGAACAACGTCAACTTCGATTTAGCAAAGTTATTTTTAGATCAACATTTGTAATCATTTCTTAAGCGTCATGCAGTATAAAAACCTTCCTATTCGCCGGGATTGGTGATCTCACCTTAAATGCGGAGGGATTTGTTTAGGTGACGGCGCTGTTTACTGCTCTTCACGCGGATCGGTTTGTTCAAAAGACTTATATTTTTTTGACATTTAACAGGGGGGTGTCCGAACTTTCAACAAAGAGCAAAATTTTGTAAATGTGGAGATGCCCCGGGAAAAAGTTCCTTCTGACCGTTTTTTCACCTCAAAAGTTATTTAAAAACTCTTTTCAACAACAACTCTACGGACAATTCTTTCATATCTGGAGAGTCAGACAACGTGGAACGAACCGGTGAGAACCAGCGTGCGTGGACGCAAAAAAAATTAAGAATAGACTGCTAGAAATGCACGTCTCTGGAAAGTGGCGCGAGCGGGGAAAGCCCCCTAAACACCGCCACCCTATACTACCGTTGAGGGAACCACAGGTACTCCTACACGATATCGTCGTGATTACCTCGGAGTCCTGCAGCCAAACAAAATAATTCACGTACGAGGACGCCAAAAGAAAACAGAGATCAGAAGCTAAATTATTAAAGCTGTGAGACGTGCAAGCTGTGTAGACACAGAAAAGGTGTAAAGACTCAGCACCGAGTCAACTTGCCCCTGCTTTAAATAGCAACAGACACAGCTGACTAATTGGTGCTGATTACCAATGCGCCCCTAGCGGATCTCCGTGAGCTGGCCACTTGGCGCGTTACAATCAATCCATTATCTTCCGCTTATTCCTCTACTAGGGTTGCGGAGGAGTTCCCCATGCCCATCTAGGGGAGAACATCTTGGACGCTGGGCAGATACACCCAAGACAAGGCGCCAATCCATCGCTGGGCACAAACACCCACTCTACGGGGACATTTAGAGCATTCAATTTACCTGGAATCCAAGTTTTTGGACTGTGGGAGGAAACCGGAGAACATGGAAACACCGGGAATCTCCAGCGAACGTGCTAACGACTAAGCCACTGTGCCGCAGCACGATAGGATTTATTTTCAGAAATTAGAAAAATATTTAGTCACTGAGATGGAACAGATTGAAGTTTTATTTAAAGTGGAATTTCTTTCTCTCTCATTTTGACCAGCTTTAGTCCATGCCCTCTGCTTGACAAACTGAATACCCTATCCCACTCCCCCCTTTTTGATTTTTATTTTAATGTAGCGCTCTGTGAAAAATTTCTCAGATTTTACTCCTTATATGTATATGTTTGAGTAAAAGGAACGATGTTCTTTTAGTTTATAAACTACTGACACATCTCTGAAATTCCAACCAAAAATTTAGTACTATTTTTTTGCAGAAAATGAGAAATATTTAAAATGAGGAAGAACATGCAGTGCTTTCAGACCTCCAATAATGCAAAGAAAACAAGTTCATATTCATTGCTTGCCATTTTCCCTCCAAACTGTCATGTGACCATTAGTGTTACTAGGTCTCAGGTGTGCTTAGGGAGCAGGTGTGTTTAATTTTGTAGTACAGTTTTCACAATCTCTCACACTGATCATTTAAAGTCCCAACATGGCACAGCATGGCAAAGAACTCTCTAAGGATCTTAAAGGACTAATTGTTGCGCTACATGAAGATGGCCAAGGCTACAAAAAGATTGCCAACACCATAAAACTGAGTTGCAGCACAGTGGGCAAAATCATCCAGCGTTTTAAAAGAGCAGTGTCCACTCAGAAGAGACCTTGCATTGGTCGTCCAAAGAAGCCGAGTGCACGTGCTCGGCGTCACATCCAAATGCTGTCTTTAAAAGATAGGTGCTGGAGTGCTGTCAGCATTGTTTCAGAGATTGAAGAGGTAGGAGGTCAGCCTGTCAGTGCTCAGACCATACACAGCACACTACATCAAATTGGTCTGGATGGCTGTCACCCCAGAAGGAAGCCTCTTTTCAGGTCTGTACACGAGAAAGCCCGCAAACAGTTTGCTGAAGACACGTCAACAGAGAACATGAATTACTGGAACCATGTCCTATGGTCTGATGAGACACAGATTAATTTGTTTGGTTCAGATGGTCTTAAGCACGTGTGGCTGCAATCAGGTGAGGAGTACAAAGATGAGTGTGTCATGCCTATTTGTTAAGCACGGTGGTGGGAATGCCATGGTCTGGGGCTGCAAGTCGGGGAGTTACATTTTATTGAGGGACACATGAACTCCAATATGAGCATGAGCCCCTCTCTCCAGAAACTGGGTCGCAGGGTTGGGTCCAGCATGATAGTGACCCTGAACACACCTGCAAGACCACCACTGCTTTATTGAAGAAGGCTGAGGGTAAAGGTGATGGACTAGCCAAGCATCTCCAGTCCTAAACCCAATAGTTTTGCTCAATCCTCAAGAATGGGTAAATTGTGGCGGTCTGAACTGACTTCTTGATTAAATAAATCAATCAATCAACTTAGAAACACCAAAGATCACTTATTTATTACTCTTCATCGGTACTCTCGGTCACTGTAATTATGCATCTGTACTCCAAAAGGAAGGGGAAAATTATTACCTTAATTTATGGAGTACAGGTTGATAATTTCAGTAGCAGAGAAGAGTACTAATGTAAAATATAGTGTTTCTAGGTTACTGTTTTAAATACATTAAGCCACAACTAGAGTTTTAAACTGTCCCAGAATTTGCTGACAGCGGCCATTTGTTCCTATACATATACAGTCGTTGCCGAAATTGTTGGAACCCCTGAATCTTTTCCAATAAATAAAGTATTTCTCCCAGAAAATTATTGCAATTACAAATGTTTTGTTAGAAACACAATTTTTTTTGTGGGTATTGGAACAACACAAAAAAAGAGAGAAAAAAAACAGCAATTTCATACAAAACTCCCAAAAAAAAAATGGGCCAGACAAAATTCTTGGCACCCTCAAGTTAATTTTTGGTTGTGCACCCTTTAGAAAAAATAACTGAAATCAATCGCTTCGTATAACCATCAGCAAGCTTCTTACACCTCTTAACTGGAATTTTGGACCACTCTTCTTTTGCAAACTGTAATATAACGGCAATTATAAGATCTTTCCACAGGTGTTCAATGGGATTTCAATCCAGACTCGTTGCTGGCCACTTTAGAACGCTCCAGCACTTTGTTTCCATCCATTTCTGGGTGCTTTTTAAAGTATGTGTGGGGTCAATGTCCTGCTGACACATCCATGACCTTGGACGCAAACCCAGCTATCTTAAACTGGGCCCTACATCGTGACCCAAAATCCTTTGGTAATCTTCAAATTTCATGATGCCTTGCACGCAGTCAAGGCACCCAGTTGCATAGGCAGCAAAATAACCACAAAACATCTTTGAACCTCCACCATATTTGACTGTAGGTACTGTGTTCTTTTCTTTGTAGGCCTCATAAAGAGGAGAATGACGTGCTTTGCCAAAAAGCTCTATCTTGGTCTCATCTGTCCACAAGATGTGTTTCCAAAAGGATTTTTGTTTATTTACATTTGGCAAACTGCAGTCTAGCTTTTTTATGTCTGAGTGCCAGCAGTGGGGTCCTCCAGGGTCTTCTGCCATAGCATTTCATTCAAATGCCGATTAAATTTCTTTGGAAGTTGATTGTGGCTGCTCATCCACCATCCGGACTATCCTGCGTTGCAACCTGTTATCAATTTTTATCCTCCGTCAACGTCCAGGGAGATTAGCTACAGTGTCATGGGTTGTAAACTTCTTGATAATTTTGTGCACCTTGGACAAAGGATCATAAATATCTCTTGTGACCATGAGATTGTTGATATTTTTCCACAATTTTGGTCCTCAGAAAATTTTTTTAGGTGACTGTATATATACATACACGCATATATGGGCCACATTTAATAAAACTGCTTTTCATTAAGCCCAGTGATGGATTGGCACCATGTCCAGGATATATCTGCCCAGTGCCCGAAAGTTTTCTCCTGGATGGGCGACCATATTATAGGCTACCAAAGGGCCTGCGATTTTTTTAGTCTTATTTTTAATCTTATAGTGTGTTATTATATGGCTTGCCAGAATAAATAAATCATTAAAAAATTTAATGTAATTCCACATTTTAGCACCATTATAATACCATCTGCCTATTCAGAGGCAGAGGAGTGGCTTTTTATTATTTCTCATTAGCATGCATTAAAGCACAAATGCACTGCAAAAAGCAGTAAAAAAACACAAATCAAGAAAAAAATTACATGCATTGAGTATAATTATTTGCCAATATAAGTTATAGTATATGAGTAAATGTATATTGTTAATATTTTGCAGTGTTCAGCTGACCCTGCAAAACTATGCGATTTTTTAAAGTCGATGACAACATGAATGTGACAGTGGAGCTTGACCTTAGATTTGAAAATCTTAAATATAAGCTATTCTATTGAGTTTGGTGAACGTTATCTGACTCTCCACATATAAAAATTTGGACACCCCTGATCTAAGCAGAAGATAATGACATGACATGAGATTCTTTATAGATACTTAAAGACGATTTTATATTTGTTTTCATGAATTAATACGTAGTGAAAGTAGTAGTAACCACATAGTAACCACTGTGGTGAGGTTTTAGAAGCAGTTTTGTGGTATGGTTTGATGTGGAAGCAGTATGCTGTTTACAGGATAATTAAAAACTACAATTTTTACAATTGCAGTACTGGTGCAACTTTTAATACAGAATGCTAATAAGTCACAGTCTTAAAGATTAACTGCCACAAAAAAAAGATCCCCTTACTTAAACTACATAAGACTGTTAATACACGCAAGTAATAAAAGCTCGACACTCACATTTCGTCATGTTTAACCTTTCAAATAATTAAATCTCAGCTTTCCTGTAAAATTTCATTCTTACCTCCATTCCTGGTCTGTAGTTAAGGCGCTGTAATGTCATTAGATCTGGCGTTGATCTGAAAAGACACAAGCATTTAAACTTGTTAACATACAGATTAAAAACAGCAATGGTGGGTCATCAGGGACTTTAATGTCTTGTCTAAAAGCCTACAATGATTTTAATTACAGACTGATGTTAATTATACAGTTGCAAAATAAAGTATGTGAAACCTTTGGGGATTACTTGGATTTGTGAATAAATTGGTCATTAAATGTGTTCTGATCTTCATCAAAGTCACAACAATAGACAAAC
>JAOUQT010000042.1:1159601-1175684 GCA_025769995.1 Xyliphius kryptos | reverse complement strand
AAGGTGTGTGGTCACCACCTGCAGAAGCACTCCTTTATAGGGGTTGTCTTGCTAAGTGTCTCTCATTTCTACCTGTTGTCTGTTCCATTTACACAGCAGCAAGTGAAATCGATTCACAATCAGTGTTGCTTCCTAACCGGACAGGTTGATTTCACAGAAGTGTAGTTGACTGAGTTACATTGTGTCGTTTAAGTGCCCCCTTTATTTGTTTTGAGCAGTGTAGATCAGTTTATCACACGTTAATGTAAAACTGCTAAACTACATTTGAGAACTCTAAGTTGGTGGTTGGGCTACTACAGTATTGGTACTGCATGTTTGTAATAATGTTGTTAGAAGTATCATTTAATTTTAAAAATGGCATTTTGGGTCACAGTTGTTTTTATATACAATTACAATTTCCACTTCATCTCGGCTGAATTACTTTAATGCACTTCACTTTGAAGTCAGCCAGTCCTCTGTCAAACGCCTCCAGTTGGTGCAGAACGCTGCTTCCTGGCTTCAAACTCGATAATGTAATTCTAGCCTTTTTCCACTGGCTGCCTGCTGCATTTTAGAATACATTGTAAGATTCTTTCATTTGTTTTTTAATTCAAATACACTCGCCCTGCCTTTCCTCTCTAAGCTTCTCCACTTGCATGTGCCCGCACAGTGCCTCAGGTAAGATGTTCAGATGCTCCTGGAAGTACCAAGGTCTAAACTAAAACTCAGAGGGAATCAAGCCTTTTTAATTGTAGCTTCTAAGCTTTGAAACAACCTACCCCAAATATATTAGACAGGCCTTTTCACTGTCTACTTTTAAAACTAGCATTAAAGTCTTTTTTTATTCCCTGACTTTAACTCAACATATTACTTTGGCTTTTATTCCATCGTTTTTGTTGGGTGGCATGGTGGCTTAGTGCTGCATGTTTGCCCCTTAGTGCCAGGGATTCCAGGTTCGAATCCTAGTCTGGGTGGAGTTCCATGTTTTCCCTGTCTGTGTGGGTTTCCCCCCACAATCCAAAAACATATAGTGTGTGTGCATGGAGTGTGCCCTGCGATAGATAGTGGCCCTGTCTTGCTGTCCAGGATGTATCTGCCCAGTGCCCAAAACGTTCTCCCCTGGATGGGCCTTTATAGATGATTAACTAAAAGATGAATGAATTAAAGTTATAGTGCTTATATTGCTTCTAAAATGTTTATAATTGTTTTATTATTAACATTAAAAGCATTTTGTTGCAATCTAAAGTGCTATAGAAATAAAGTTAAGCTGAGTTGTTATTCAGAAAATATTTGTGTATCTTTTAGACTTAAATAAGTTTCGTCATTCTTTCTTACTTAAAATACCATTTTCAAGACTCGGTGTGTTTTCTTAGTATATATTCGAAGTAATGAAAAGCTAAACGACTTAGTTCCCCTCGCATTGACCGTTTCTGTTGTGATTCAGAGCAGCGCGGCCGTGCCGGTCCTGACGCCGTGTGTGGAGCGCTGGTATGCGGGTGGACAGGCGGTACCTTGTCGGAGGGCAGCTCCGGGTCGTCCTGGCACAGCCGGTACAGGAACGACTTGGGCTCCCGGCACAGAGTGTGAGTTGTCGTGAGGAAGTAAGTTCCCCCCACGTTGAGCCGGACCCACCTGGAATAGCCGGGGCAGGAGGGATGAATCGTACACGGTGCCGGTCCCAAACCGCCGTCGTGAGACGCCATCTGCCCCCCGGGGCAAACTGACAGCGCGCGAACCGGAGTGTCCGAACCGTCTCACATGAGCTTCTGCAAACTGTCTGTGTGTTAGAGCGGCGTCCGGCTTCTGGAGGCAACAAGAAACGGAAACAAGAGAGGAAACTCACAGAGGCTTTAAATAAATAAAACAATAACTGAGTACAGAGTGGGTTTGAGAGCTGAAAGTGCCCAAGCGCCACTCACCTCGGTGTTGTGTTGCCAGATTGGCGCGGATCCTGCCGAGCAGATATGTGGTTGCCCAAGCCTCTCAACTCAAGGTCAAAAAGTGCAAGCACTCAGTGGAAATCTCATTAGGTTCACATCTACTCAGTGTCCTTTTTAGAGGCCGCAAATTGTATTTCTACAATTACAGTCTTAGGTCCTACCTACTCTGCCTACTCTGTTCTGGGGTGGTGGATGATTCTCAGCCACTCAGTTGACACTTGTGTAGTGATGGTATACCCATGAGCGGATCCAACACAGCTGAGATTTTAAACGTCAGTGACACTGCTGGTCTGAGAACAGCTGACCAGTCAAATAGAAATATGTCCCAAGCCCCTGCCTCCCTCCTGCAGTGCCCCGCCTGCTGAAGCGCCCCGCCTGCGTCCCTTCTGCAGCATCACACTTGCAGCACCCCGAAGGCAGTGCCCCTTCTGCAGCATCCCACATGCAGCACCCCGACGGCAGCGCACCTTCTGCAGCGCCCCTTCTGCAGCATCCCACATGTAACATCCCGCCTGCAGCACCCCTTTTGCCGCATCCCACATGCAGCACCCTTTCTGCAGCATCCCACCTGCAGTGCCCCTTCTGCAGCATCCCACATGCAACATCCTGACAGCAGTGCCCCTTCTGCCGCATTCCACATGCAGCACCCCGACGGCAGCGCCCTTTCTGCAGCATCCCACCTGCAGTGCTCCTTCTGCAGCATCCCGCCTGCAACATCCCGACAGCAGTGCCCCTTCTGCCGCATCCCACATGCAGCATCCCACCTGCAGCGCCCCTTCTGCAGCATCCCACATGCAGCACCCTCCCGGCAGCGCCCCTTCTGCAGCACCCTGACTGCAGCATCCAATTTGCAGCACCCCATCTGCAGCATCTCGCCTGCAGTTACCTGTGAGCACTAATGAAGTCCTGAATGCTGACTAACACAATCTGCAAACACAGAATATCTACAAAATGGGCCAATGAAAAATGAATAGTAAAATGCTAATTAGATCTCAATATGTTTTCTCAGCTTTTTACCAAATTTGCACCTAAAAGCATTTAAAATCACAAGTAGCAATACGTCTTATAACCTCTTACATCATCTGCGTTAACGTTTTTTTAAAAGGATCTTAAAGGAATCAATGTCCAGCATAGAGACAGGAGTTTAAGAGACACTTGTGTTCTAATTTTAGATCTTAAAGTTGCAAAAGAAAATGTTATCTGTTGCAGATATTGAAAACTGTGGACATCATTACTTTCCTTTTAGTGAAACTGAAATTCAAATAAGGTCTTTGAGCCAAACCTGTTCATTGTGTTGTTTGTGTATGGAATAAACTGAATAAACAACCTTTTTTTTTTTTTTAAATGTAAGCTTATTGTATATAAGATGTAAACACAAAGAAAACACACGTGAAACCATCATTTAACATGATGCCACGTCAGGTACACTTCCCAAAGGCCCCGTAAAACTGAACTGAGTGGCTGGAATGTTATCTAAAAGCGCCACCTTGTGGTAAAGAGATTGAGCTCGGATGAAACAAAAAGCTTTGTGGATATGAAAGACACACACACACACTATACATATATATATATATATATATATATATATATATATATGTATAGATACACCCTGATAAAATTGAAGTTGTTGCTGATATCACCTTACCGTTTGCGGCATACATGGGAGGGGAGAAGACACTTGAGGGCCGGGTGACGCCCATTGCCTCCATTTTGGATTCAACTTTACTTTTTTCAATGGGAAGGGGGTCATGTGGCACCTTAAACAAAGAGAATTGCACAAGAAAAACAATGGTGTGCTCATTTTTAACATAGCTGCATTCATCATCGATTTATTGACAAGTCTGGTGAACGCACCCAGGTCATTGCAGCAGACTTCAATGCAAGAAATCCTACGAGACCACCTATCTCGCATGCCACAATTAGCAACCTGCTCACCATATTTCATGCTACTTGTAATGTGTTGGAACACAAAAACTGATGGTGCAGTGTGGGATATGGGGTACGAATATAGTGGGGCCATTCTTCATCAATGTTTCCTTCTCTGTGCACTGAAGCTGGCACATTCCTGGAGTTCTTTCAGCAAGATGTTGCACCACATCACGGATGACAGGTCCGAAGGTTCTTCGATGTCCAGTTTCCTGGAAAGTGTATTGGCCACTGTGGCCTAGTGGAATGGCCTCCTAGGTCTCCAGATCTGTCCCTTGGCCTTCTATCTCTGAGCCATTTGAAAACTATGGTTTAATCCGTGAAGATCCAGGATGTGGGGCACCTGAAACAACAAATACAGGAGGGCCTGTGGTAGCACTTCTTCTGCGATATTGCTCTCGGTGTGTCAAGAGTGGGAGAAGAGAAGTGCGTTGACAATTCAACACAATGGGCAGCACTTTGAGCACATCCTTCAGTGGGTTACCGTAGTTGCTCCATGTCACAAATGTGCCAATAATTTCATAATGAATTAAGCTATGTTAAAAATGAGCACAACCTTGTTTTTCTTGTGCAATTTTCTGTGTTTGATGTGTCAAAAAAATCCCCTTCCCATTGAAAAAAGAAAGTTGAATCCAAAACGGCGGCTTTGCAGTTGGCTGCCACGCGCATTACCCAGCACCCTCCAATGCACTAATACGCCACAAACGGAAAGGTGAAAAAAAAATTAATACTATGAAAAAGTTGATAAGTTTCAATAATTCTATTTAAAAAATGAACACCATTGGGTATAACAGACTTACAAGCTAAAGGATTTGGCTGCTGCATGTTCGCCATTTAGTGGTTAAAGTAATGAAATAATAATAAAAAATAAATAAATAAATAAAAAAACAGGAGGCATAATTTCTGTCGGCCTAAAACCCCTACATGCTTTATTTCAGTTCTAGATGGCGTCGAGCTCAAAGGCTGGACAGGGAAAATACACACAGTGCCCATGCAAACACAGATCCCCGCGCACATGCATCCTCTCATCCAGCACACACATGCCTCATAACACACACACACACACACACACACACACATCCTCGACACGCGCGCCTGCACACGGGGACCGTGTGCGCCGGGGTGTTAAATTATCAGAATATGAGTCGATCACCGCGCAAATAGAAAATGTATATGATATAGTAAGAAAAACAACAAAAAAAAAACAAATAAAACAAAAAAAAAAAAACAACAAAAGCAGTAAAATATCATAGTTTACAATAATTCTTCACATTCAAAGGCTTTACATTTCCAAACATACACAGCAAGGCCCTCGAACATGACTTCAATCCAAATATGATTTTCATATATTAGAATTTAAATAACACAGAGTAACCGGGCTCCGAACCAAGAAGCCCAATAACCTTATACAAGAATAAAAATACAAAACCCGGATCCAAGAGTTGCCTTCTCGCCTCCAAGTTCAATTTTACATCAACTATACATCACAGTCATCAGTTACTGAGCAGGAGGAAGAGAGGCACGCATGCTTGAATGCATACACACTGATCTCGGTCCTGATTAAAACGCCCAAGTGAAAGGAGGGATCACGTGAGCGCTCGCTCACACACATACACACACAAACTTCAATTAGACTTAGGTCTGCGAATATGCTCTCTTGCTGTCACATACATACACAAACACGCGTATGCACACACACGCACACACCTGGTCGCCACTCAGAAACATACACACAATTCCATATCCCATTGCAGAAGGTTTTGCGGCAAATAAACAAACAAAAACTAAACAAGACTGAAAATCGGTTGTGTAACGTGACAGGGCCCCTAGGAAATGGAGAGGAGCCACATTACCCATAGTCCTGCTGTGATTGTGTTGGTGTGTTGATGATTGCAATGGGGCTTTAATTTCAGTAAATTCTCATGTGTCGTGTTGTTCTTTTATTTATTTAGTTTTTGCGCTCAGGTTTTGGATTCAAAATGCACAAGGTCACACGTCCCCCCCACCACTACAACCTCCAATCAGAACGAATCAGATCAGCTAGACCAGCTACTGTGGCCAATAAGGGCAAAGGACCCGCCTTAACTCTAAAAGCGGACCAATCGAGCAGAGTGGAAACGCGCCCCCGCCCCCCCCCCAAACACTTTACATTGCCATTTGAGGTGTAGGGTAGGAAAGGGGAAATAAAGAGACAGGTACAGAAGGAGAATCTAAGAATAAAGATGGGGTTAGAATAGGTAGAGGGAGGGGGAGGGGCATGTCAGTTCTGTGATTGGTCGATGGGCAGCTGGGGGTGTGGCCGTACAGGAGAGGCCCTATACACTGGGACTCTGGTGTTTGTGATAGATCTTTCTCCACACCTCCTGGATCTTCTTACACCATTTGTCGGCGTTGCCACTTGGGTCCATCAGGTAGTACGTCCGGTTCGGCTGTAAGACATTGTTATTACATTGTCATGAGTGCCAGTGTGTTTAAGGTGATGGCGCATCATATTTTACAGTCAGAGGTCACTGGCCTTCCCTACATAAACTGCTATTTATTGGCAGAATGAGAAATCCGGCACCTAGAGCCAAAAACAATTTACCCTACGAGGTCTAAAAATAAGCCCCATAACTTAACAGCACCAGTTTAAGTATCTTGTAAGTAATATTTAAAATCCAGGACTCGAGTACCTCCGGCTTTATGAGCACCGGGTCAGGTTGGGGCCCCCTTAAGATATAAAACCCACCAGAGCATCACAGCAGCATACAGCAGTGGTGCTGATACCAGTAGCACCTGATAGTGACTGTGTAATTATGAATGATTACCGTGTGAACGAAGAAGGTCTTGAAGTTCTTTGCTTCAGGCCGAAGCTCCTGCGACCAGGGGATTTCCCCCTTTAAAACCTTATTTACTGGATCCACATAGTAAAGGTGAGGGCCTTCGGTCAGCAGCAGCTGCCTGCGCCGGGCAAACAGACCCTACAAAACCAAACAAAGGAATGCAAATGTATCTCCTTCTTAGAGCCACAAAAAGTACTCATGCATGCAATATTAGGCCTGTAATGATTACCGATTGTTCTAAATGAGCATTTATCAATATGTTTTGTTGGCTTTTAAAATTTGTTAATGTGATGAGAAGTGGTGCCAAGTACACTATACGGATAAAAGTGTTAACTACACAGGACCTTAGGACGTTGGAATCTTAAGTGATAGATTAAACAGAAGAGCATGTGCGAGGTCAGTCACTAACGTCTTATAATCTGCACTCCAAATTAATTGTTTTGAGGTGGTTACTTGTCTCCTTTGAAACTAATCAAGGATTCAAGGAGACTTTATTATAATTTCCATTGCATGTGGTACATGGGACAAAGACGAAATTATGGCTCACAAGCCCAGTTTTACCCAATTCAATTAAGTTAGGACTTAAATTGAGTAAGCTCAAGTCTAAGTCTCATGATGTAATGGAAAAGAGGAGCTGATTTCCTAAAAAATAAAAAAATAATAAAACACATAACAGATGCACTTACTTTGCGTTTGTCCACTGGGCCCATCTTTAGGATGAGGTTATTTTCCACAAACTGGTGCCTGTAATGATAGATCATATAAACATATATTAAAACCCATTATAAAAAAGATAGTTCAGGTCCTTAAATTGGCTGATTGGCTGTGTAATATAAAATACATTATATACATTATAATAAAATCCTTGTTTTTTTATATTGTTTTTATAAAAGCAATAAGGCACTTGAAGTCAAGTATTATTGTAAATAAAAGGTGTTACTGTACTCCACTTTGCTCCTGAGAATTATTCACAATAATGCACACCCTCTCACACAACTAACTTTTTGTTTCATTACAAAAACCGAGTAGTGCAGGTCCTTAAATCTGATTGGCTAAGCCGTTTCTTCAGGCAGGACATTACTGACAATAATACACACCTCTAAGCACTTCACATTTGTATCAATGTGTGATTTACGTTATTTTTCTGATGTTGTTTATAAACTGCGTTCTGTAATTTGGCCACTAGACAGCAGTATTTGATTATTAGAGAAACTGGAAACCTGTTACTTGGCAATCAGAGTTTACTTTTACATTCAATTTTACATTTTAGATTACGTTTTCGAAAACCAGTTTATTACTGATTTTGCTTTCAATAAATGAATGAATTTCATTTTATTATTATTAATAAAAAAAATATTATTATTAATAATAAGTTTTATTATTATAGTGTGTTTGTAACCGTTTTATAAAAGCAATAAGGCACTCAAGGTTGTACATCACTATAAATAATGAATCAAGTGGTCCAACTGTACTTCGCTACATGGCTTATTGCTTTATCACTGGCACATAGGCCCAAAAACGAAACCTTTATTAATTTCATGAGATAAGTTTAATATATAAGGTGACTGTGTGCAGCGTACCAAGGGTTCGCAGCACCCTGCTTGTCCAGCAACAGGCGTTTCTCCACTTCGCTGAATCGCAGATCCAGCTCCATGCTGTTGCTGTCCAGATCATGAATGTGTATGAACTGATCCACGCTGGGGGCCGGGTTACATACAGGAAGCGGGTTCTCTGTAGCCTCGGCCAGCGAGGGCACAGGGCCAGGCTGAACCACCTGCATGTTGCTGAACTGGCTTAAGAGGTCATCGTACTGAGGAGGAGACGAAGATGAGAGCGAGATAAATTGGGGAATGACATTAAAACAATGCTATGCATATTAAACAGGATTCATACTGAAGAATGCAGGAGAACATAAAACATTTTTAGTGTCTGAAAAGTCAAAGTCAATCTTAATCAGCTGGAAGCTGCATATCGAAAAGTCTGTGGGTTTCTGGAAGTTTATAAATGTGTGTATGTATGTATGTATGTCTGTATGTGTTTACATTTCCATAACAGTCCTCATCATCTTCAGACATGGCAGGCAGATAGGGCGTAAGCTTGGGTGGAGTCTGAAGGTGCAAGTCATCCCAGCTGATCGACTCGAAGAAGGAGTGCGATTTCAGCGGCTCATACCCGCCCATATCATCGCAGCCAATCCGCTTGCAGGGATCTGAAAGCTGTCACGTTTGGAGAAAAACATAAGCGGGTAAGAAATCTGATGCTTGGCATGTTGTGACTGTACATAGATGGACAACAGACTGTAATTATAGAACTACAAAGTCCACCTATATGGTAATTAGAGCTGATTGTAAGATCTTAAAAACTTATATATGATGTATATATCCTGCTCACCAGAAGCTGTTCCACTAAATTCTTGGCTTTGGGGAAGAATTTCTCTGGAAAATCGTACTCTAATTTAATAATCTTCTGAAATATAAGGTATTCATTCCTATGGAAGGAGGAGAAAAGTTCACGTCAGTGTGCAAAATGTTCTGTACTCTGAGACTGCCAGTATTTGGCGACGCACTCACCCTGCTCTGAACGGTGGAAGTCCAGCAACCAGCTGATAAATAATGCAGCCTAACGCCCAGAGATCCGAACTGAAAAAGATAATGAAACATTTAAGCTTTCTTACGAATAGTCTTATCAATAAAATCCAACTTCCTGTAACTACAGAAATACAATTAAGCATCATGATGCCGTGAAGCGACAACAATCAATAAGTGCAAAAGTCTATTTACTAAACCTAGGATTCAGCATCGAACCGTCTGCTCTTAAGTGAAGCAGTATTTATTGTGATCCCATACATTATATGCTTAATTTCCCTGTGTGTTATCATATATGCTTAATCTGTATATGCTTATCCCTGATCAATTATTCAGTAATGGTACTCTGGTGTATTGTTTACTTTCTGCACTTAATGTAGTCTGCCACTGGACCGCAGTCCTGACTAGGGGTGTAACTGTACACAAAATTCACGGTTCAGTACGAATCTGAAAACTGTTATTAAATGCCTAAAAGCAGCACATGGAGCATATCGCAGATCACATCTTGCAGCTTTACTGTATTGGAGGTGTGTTTTCTTAGATATATCGAATTCTGTATCAGAGTTTTCGCTACATTGCCGCATTTTGCGCTATTTATATTGCTAAATTTGCATAGATTTAGGAGTTAAGAAAGTGTTTAATAGCATATAAAGTGTGTATATGAATGTGGGAAGGGTTTGTGAAGCCTTAGACATAAAAATAATGACACTGCTACATGACGGGGGTCTCTGGATATGTCCCCCCGCAATATGTAAGAGATTACTCTACATGCTCATCGCTTAAATAATGATTTGTTCCTATCTGATTTACATCCAGGGAGCGAAAGATGAGTTTTGGTTATCGACGTGGATAATTTGGCTAAATATGCGTCAGCAGGTTTGAAATGTTTACACAAAACATACATCACAACGCTGACAAACCATCTACGTTGGATCTAACCGCGCTGCACATGTGCTGCAACAAATTACAGGAGGGCAATATCCTCCCATACGGTTGATTTAAACGAAGCAGCATATGTAACTTCCGTATATCGTTTCCATTCACAGTCCAAGCTCCACCTCTAAACCAAGCTACACTTAGCATGGCATACTTAGCAGTGTGTACAGCAGGCATGTTCAAAGTCCGGCCCCAATTGCAAATGGCCCAGGCTAATAACGTGTTTTTTATGGCGAGCTAGCTCTGTCAGAATGAATAAATGCTATAAAGGCTAAAAAATGTAATTCCGCCTTTTACCACATGAAGGCAGCACCATCCTATCTATATGCCTCTGAGAAGTAAGGACATATGGTCAGATATTCAGAAACAAAAGTGGCTTTTGGTAATTTTCTAATTAGTCTGTAATGCAGTTATTGATTTTTTTTAAGTTGACAACAACAGGAATATAACAGAGAAGCTGATTGACCTAAAGTGAACTGAAATTTTATATAGGTTTCATGAAAAAAAAATTAACTATGTAGTCACTAAAAAAGTTATGTTGTCTCACAAATAAACAAGAAAATGTATCCTAAATCCAGGGATAGATTGTAGCCCTGACCTGGGTTATTTGCTTATTGCCCGAAATGTTCTTGACCACATTGACCCTTATAGAGGATTAAGTGAAAGATAATGACTGATTGAATGAAAGTTTGTAAAATCCAGCCTAAATGTCCAATGCACTCACCTCTTACAGGCTGATTTCTCAGTGAGGAGCTCTGGAGAGACATACTGAGCTGTACCAACAAATGAATTTGCTCGAGCTATGGACATACGAAACATAATGATGAAATGAACTTGAATGGCAATTACGATTGCTGGACCACATGTAAGGGAGCCGGTGTCGTACCCTGCCGGCTGTCAGATGAGAGCTGTTTGGCCGTGCCGAAGTCTGTGATCTGAATGTGCATGTCCTCGCTGAGTAAGATGTTCTCCGGCTTCAGATCTCTGTAAAGAAGAAAATTGTTACCATACAAACACAGTTCACTCTTATGACATGTAATTTAACAGGACAAAAGCATCAGGGAATCACAGGTACTTCAATGACACCCCATTGTAAATTCGATGCTGTTTTGCAACTTCTGCTCTTCTGGGAAAGTGTTCTATGAGATTTTGTTTGTAGGGATTTGTGAGATTACACACATTTTTTAAGAGTTTCAGCACCAAGACAGCAGACTGCTTGGAGTACCCGTGTTCGCCCCGCCTGGGTCTTACTTGCTGGAAGCCTGAAACACTGACCGCTCCATCACTGTGTCACCTCAGGATCAGTTAACATCCCCCAGACATGCATTTAAAAAATACTTAGTTCTTGTCCTTAAATCTGATTGGTCGAGCTGTTTGTCCAGCTTAGTCCTTCACATTCGTATAAATGCGCGATATAAAATATATTGTTTTTTCAAGTTTTTTCATAAATTGCGTTCTGCAATTTGGCCACTAGGTGGCAGCAGTTGATTGTAAAAGAAACCGGAAATCTTTTACATGCAGTCAGGGTTCAATTTAAAAAACTGACTGGATAACTTTGCGGAAGGCGTGCTAATTAGCAATTTTGCTTTCACAGCCAACCCATTTATTAACCAAACCTTGTTTTTTTGTGTGTTTGTAACTGTTTAATAAAACCAATAAGGAACTCAAGGTTGTGCATTATTGTGAATATTTCCCATGGTTTAATTACAATAAAGCACGCCCTCTCGTGCCTTATTGCTTATGGGTTGGATGAGACTGTAATCGAGTATCATAGCAACCGAGTTAAACATACGTACCTGTGGATAATGCCGTTCTGATGCAGGTACTCAAGCGCACAGACGATCTCAGCCGAGTAGAACCTTGTGCAGGTCTCGTCAAAGGAGCCGATCTTGCGGATGTATTTTAACAGCTCACCGTTTTTAGCGTAGCTCAGGCCAAAATCTGTTATATAAGCATTCAGGATAAACTGCTGCGATTTGATTGGCCAATAGAAACCATGGTCTGGCAAATAGTCACTGACTCCAACTGTTAATTCTTATTTGGATGCACCACAATAAAACTATAATGAAGGTAAAATAAGACTCTTTGTTTAAGAATTTTGCCTTAATACTCCCGTACAACCCACGGATCATTATTCCCACAGAACCATAAGAGCACATGTATTTGCCCCACATCCCATATGTGGCATTAAGGATACAAAGCTTCTCTTCATCTTGAAAGGTAAAGTAGAGTTTGACAAAGAACGGATGATCTAGGTTGGACATCACGTCTCTCTCGCGCTTTACATACTGCGCCTTATTCTCCTTTATAATATGGCGCTTTTCCAGAATTTTAACTGCATTAAACACAAAGGGAGATTAAATTAAACATCTTCAATGGGTTTCATTTAAACATCCATATGAATTACTTAAGAGGTTAGTAGCCACAACCATGTACATGATCATAACCGTGCGAAGAAAGTATGTGCAAAGGGTTAACAACACCATGCGCTTACGCCACTTTATTAGGAACCTAACCTTGTTTTCACATAAAGTCTATTGTATCAGTTCCACTTATCATTGATGAGTTATAGACTGTTGTACCCATTTACAGCCTGTGTTGGTCCCTTTTACTCAGTTTGTAAAGTCAGGACCCACCATGGATCCTGACCTCAAGCACGATCTCATCCAACATCACCCAAATGTGATGAACTGGAGGAGAGATTGCAAGCCAGGTTAATTCAACAGAACCAAAAAGTGGGTGAGACGGGGGCGCAGGGGACAGCGTAGGTGTCAACATTTGTCTAAATAGTGTTACCAATTACAGCATACTTAAAAGTTTTTAGTGGAAACCAATGAAGATAAAAGGAGAACATACAAATCTCACACTAGAGACCTTGATGCAGTGGGGAGACAGTGCTGGCCATTGCCTCACAGAGTTCATTAAACACCAGCAGAAAATTCAGACACCTTTCAGTACCATTAAAACCAATGAAAAACCAAGGAGCCGAACAAGACAGCGCCCATATTTGGGGCCGTTTCCATTTGATTCTGATCATTTGAATTCTGGTAAGAAACAAACAAAAAGCATCCTTACTTGCATATTCCTTCCCCGTTGAGTATTCCTTAGCCAGGACGACCTGAATCAAAGAGATGGCATCAGATTAGTCATCTATTTCATTACACACACCTCCCTCACCCCCTCCATCCTTTTTTAGCCTCCGTTTATCCACTCAGCCACCCCTCCCCGCACATAAGTACCCTGAAAGCTGTGGTTATGAAAAGACAGAAGAGCTATTCATTATCACCTAATGACAGAGAGAGAAGGAAGAAGGAGGCATACATGTAGGTAGTTATAAGAAAGCAAGGTAAAAGGTAAAAGCCGGTGACCTGTTGGGGGGTGGGGGGGGGTAGGTGTTTATCAGGTTTGATACATTTAACATGTCCTCTGAATTCAGCGTGGGGTTCCAGAAGTGACTAAAACTAGCTTAAGATACCATAAAAACCCTGATGGTTTATTAAAGCAGTATGCTAATGATTGAGGGCAGTTGTAGGCTTGTGGTTAAGGAACTAGCCATGCGACCTACAGGTCTCCAGTTCGATGCCCGGTCCCACCAAGTACAACGGCTGACGTGCCCTTGAGCAAGGCACCCCATCCCAAATGCTCTCCAGCCACTGTGTACAAAGCTGGCGCCCCTGTTCCCCAATGTATCATCCACACTAGGGGTTCTAGAATAGTCTCAGCCAAAGACCCACATTTTCTCATGGTCATTAAGTCATGACCCACTTTTATAGACTACAAACCAATTAAATTTATTTGACATTTGTTTTTCTATTTAAATCATTGTAAATAAAACACATTATATAGAGAATAAATGTAGTGTTTAATACTGAAATTGAAACGAAAAAAATATATGCATACAATATAGTATAGTTTTATAAAAAATAAATATAAAGGCCTACTTACTGTAAATAGTAAATAAACGCTTAACATTCTAACAGAACGGCATTTACATTTCTCATGATCTAACAGTTTTTGATTTATTTAATTTAACATCCTCAATCTCTGTTTTGTAAAAGAGCATTAACGCCTTTCACTCACTACATTAGCATTTTAATCACATGGGAATTTTATCACGGACGGCGACTTTCTGTACATACGACAAATTTTAGCGCTCTTAATGCCGCTCTTTTTTTTTTTTTTTTACCCTCAACTCTATCGTGTTTCTTTGATGTGCCGCTGGATCTGAAATTTTTTTTCCCCCATGATTGGAGCTAATATTAAAAGTGTTAACTTTACTTTCAATTCATAATAATAAGCTCGTCCCAACATTTTTGTCCATTTAAGGCTACAATCTAATATACATTCATCACTGAATACATGAAATATAAATAAAAACAATATCTACACATGTATACGTTCTAATGCTATCTAGTGGCTCCCAATCTAATACAACCTACAACCCCAAATTAGAACAGAACCACCGAGACTCACTTCCACAGGGTCTCTGAAGACTAACCGTTCGAGTTTGAGCATTAACATTAATTTATAGCTCACAGGCAGCAGTTCATTCTCTACAGGGCCCCTGAGACTGACGGCGTCATTTGGCTATTTAAGGCATTGGTTCTTAACGTTGGGGTCCTGGGACCCCTGAGAGTCCACGGCACTCTGCCAGGGGGTCTATGAAAGATTCAGTATTATGGTGGCAGCTATAAGGGGGGCAAAATCCTCTATATATTTCGTAAGTGTCCTGAATTTACCTACTAACATACCGTTGTTCATACAAAAAACCCACACAGATGTAAAGCTAACACACAAAATCTACAATGTAAACCCTTGACTGTCTACCTGGCAATGTTATTTAGGAGATTTTAGCTGTGAGTTAAAATGTTCAGCTTGTGTGCGTGTCTGTGTGTATACGTTGAGTACCGTTGAGTAGGAGCCCTCTCCCAGTATTTTGCCGAATTTGAATTCATCTGGTCTCTTCTTGCGTGGCTGAGCCGGCTGAGGGGGCGGAGCCTGGCCCTCCATGCTGCTGCTGTGGAGACGAGGCGTGTCCTGCTGACCTCTTACCATGGATGGGCACGGGCAGAGACCAGAGGAGTGAAGAGGTACGACATCGTACTTTTCAAAACAAAAAATAAGACAAAGCTCATTATAAACGGAGGCTTTGATGTCTACTGCATTTAAACATCTACAACAATGACCTCATCATCGAGCTGCTTGCTGATTAGTTAATTAATACAGCTGTTTACCTTAAGTCCACAATAGAGAGAGTATTAAAACACACCTTATAAGTGCCTCAATAAGATAGCTGTATAAAACCACTTGGACAAATAAGAAGCAAAGGTGTAAGCGATCAGGAACTTACAAAAATAAGAACCGACAGTGTTAAAAGTTCAGAAACTTGGAGACCCTTAGTGTGACCAGTGTGACCTGAACGCGATTTAGCGCCTTGTATGTACCTTCTGTGGGGGTATTAAAGACTTAAAGAACCGGCTACAAAGGTTTGATTCCCTGTAAGCCCTTAGGCAAAGCACTTATCTCGTCAAATGTGGAGGCTGCTCACCATTCCGGGCAGGTGTATTCATTTCACTAATGTCAGTGTATACATGTGTGTATTTCACTGCAAGGAGGGTTTAAATGCAGAGTGTACGCATATTGGCAAATAGATCACTTTAACTTTCAGATAAACATTGCAGTTTTTTTAATAGATTTAAGAATACACAGACCTATACACCAAAAAGTTATATTTCATCTCAAACCAGTGGGTAATGTTGGCAACATATTGAATCAGCATGTCAAACTGGGTATGACGCTGTATGTCACAAACATACTCAATACACAGGGGTTAGACAATGAAACTGAAACACCTGGTTTTAGACCACAATAATTTATTAGTATGGTGTAGGGCCT
>JAOUQT010000042.1:1111951-1124987 GCA_025769995.1 Xyliphius kryptos | reverse complement strand
CTCCTTTATAGGGGGGTCTTGCTAAGTGCCTCTCATTTCTACCTGTTGTCTGTTCCATTCGCACAACAGCAAGTGAACCTGATTCACAATCAGTGTTGCTTCCTAACTGGACAGGTTGGTTTCACAGATGTGTGGTTTACTTAGAGTTACATTGTGTTGTTTAAGTGTTCCCTTTATTTTTTCGAGCAGTGTACATATATCTTCTTAAGATACACAAGGCTCCTTTTAGGAGTAGTCATGAGTTTTAAAATTAAAATTAAATAGCAAAAATTAATGAACCCAGGTCACCAGACACACAATTTTAAACACCCCAAAAGCCACACGGTAAGTGAACAGTTAACTGTGAGCGCACACCAAGGAAAATAAAACTAAATAACACAAAATGTTGGTGAAATAAAGACTATCACAAAATAAAATACATAACAATTGCAAAGCAAGGACATGAACCTAAAACAAAAACTATTCTCAGCTATTCAATAGAAAGGATCTGTAACTTGAAACTAATTAAAAGCTACCACAAAATATAGGCCAGTGCGTTCTTTATGACCTTTGCAAGCACTGAGCTTTTACCTCAGGAAAGGTAAATTAAGTTAAGGCAAGAGTAGGGTTGGTTACTGCTAAAGTAAGGTAGGGTAAGGGAAGGGAAGGCGAGGTGAATTGGGGTAAGGTAAGTCATGCCTTTATTTTTTCCACAATGGGTAAATTCATGTTGTGCTGATCTACACCAGATTGTGCTCATACTGTTACCTTAATCTGAACTGTTGTTACATTTAAGGTGAGCCACTTACACAAGCCTGAAGAAATTAGAAGCGCCTGAGCTGAATATAACTTATCTGATTCAAACACCCTGGAAATTCTACCACCTTCTCTAAGTGATGGAATCTACATACACCAAGTATTGCACATCAAATTGGAGGCAGATTAAGACATTTAGGGGATTCTAAATGCTTAATGCACATGAGCACCCCAGTTTCCTAAAAACAGGAAAAGAATCACAGAAAAATCACAGAAATGTAAAGATCCAGTGCTGAAGTGAGGGAGGCACTGGTGCAGGTAAACTCACATGGCACTGAATGCCCTGCCTTAGGGAACCTTGGAAACATAGCTTCATACTGTCGCACCTTCTAGACTACAGGTTTGTGCAAGTCCCTATAGTCAGAGGGGAGACCTGTGTCCAGGGTGTTAAAAAACCTTTTCAGAGTACCTCATGAAGCTGACTGAGACTGTAAAAAGTATCATTAAAACAAAAGGAAAGTTCTTTGAATAATCTAAAGTGTAAAATATATTCTTGTTTGTTTGATTTTTTCAGTATTAATCCATAATCCACAATATATAAATTACTAAAAAATAATAATAATGTAAATGTGTCATCAAAATTTTGATTGCTATTGTATGACAGTAGTAATTTTATGCAATATATTTATGTGTATAATAATCACCCAGTTGGTTAATCTTGAAATAGATTTTGCATTGGCCAGGCAAGAAATCTTAGGGATTTTGGGGATGTTATAATAAAATAAACTCATATGTGATATTAGGGAAATAATGGTGTCAATGTGAGAGGGCATGCATTATTGTGAATAAATCACAAGACAGGAGCATTACAGAACAGAATAAACTTGATTGCCTTTTTAGTCACTATATATATAGAATGGGTCATTTCCAAGATGAATTGACGCTGTTTAGGCAAAAGGAGGCCCTAAACCATACTAATAAATTATTGTGGTCTAAAATTGAGATATTGTGATCACAATCCAAAGCAGTGCCATTACATCTCTATCCCATGATTCATTCACAACACAATAGCGCACAACCCAGATTGCCTTATTGCTTTTATAAAATGGTTAAACTGAATATTATAAAAAAAAACAAGGTTTGATCCATAGATGTGTTTTTGAAAGTAAAAGCGTTGATAAACTGGTCTTATGCAATGTAATCTACAGTAAAGTATTCACCCCTTCGTATTTTTTACATTTCACAACCTGGAATTCAAAGGGATTATTGGTGGGTGTCCAAAACTTTGAAGAATAGATTTTTTTAATTGTGAAGCAAACAACAAATAGGACAAAATAACTGAAAACTTGAGTGTGCAACACTATTCAACCCCCTTAAGTCAGTACTTTGTAGAGCCACCTTTAGCAGCAATTACAGCAGCAAATCAATTTGGATAAGTCTCTATGACCTTGCCACTGGGATTTTTGCCTATTCCTCAAAGCAAAATTTCTCCAAGTTTGATGGTTTCCACTGTCTTCAAGTCTGAACACAGATTATCAATTGGATTAAGGTTTGGGCTTTGACCAGGACATTCCAATACATTTACTCATTTCCTCTTAAACCACCCGAGTGTTGCTTTAGCAGTATGCTTTGGGTCATTGTCCTGTTGGAAGGTAAATCTCAGTCCCAATCATAAATTACTGAGACGCTAACGAGTTTTGCTCAAGAATATCTCTGTATTTAGCACCATCAATCTTCCACTCGACTCGAAACAGTTTTCCAGTCCCTACTGCTAAATGGTGTTCTTGGGATGATAAGATGTGTTGGTTTTGTGCCAGACATAGTGTTTTCCTAGGTGGCGAAAAAGTTAAATTTTGGTCTCATCTGCCCACAGTACCTTCCTCCATACATTTGGAGAGTCTCCCACATCCTTCTTGCAAACTCAAAACGAGCCTTCCTATTTTTACCTGTAAGTAAAGTTTTTTCTTGGCAACTCTTCCATAAACCCCAGATCTATAAAGTGTATGGCTTATTGTGGTCATATGAACACGTACTCCAGTCTCTACTTGAAATCTCTGCAGCTCCTTCAGGGTTACTTTTGGTTTCTGTGCTGCCTCTTTGATTAATGCCCTTCTTGACTGGTCTGAGAGTTTTGGTGGGGGTTCCCTCTCTTAGAAGGTTTGTTGTGGTTCCATTTTCATTATTTGATGATAATGCATTTGATGTTGCTTCAGGAGGATCATCAGAAATTTGGATATTTTTTTATGTCCCAACCCTGACTTATACTTCTCTACAACTTTGCCCCTGACTTGCCTGGATATATATCTCTTTGGCCTTCATGGCATTGTTTGGTTTGCTTAATGGTGTTTTATAAAAGGTGTGCATCATGTGATACCTAGACTGGACAGAGGTGACCTTCGTTTCACTAAGAATGTGACTTCTGAATGTAATTGGTTGCTCCAGAACTTTTTAGGGGCTTCATAACAAAAGGGGTGAATACATATGCACGTGCCAATTTTCAGTTTTTTATTTCCACAATTTTTTTATATATACTGTATAGATTTTCTTTACATTTTACTTATTTTGACTATTTTGTGCAGATGCATCACATACAATTAAGATAAAAAAAAATGCAGGTTGTAATGTAATAAAATAGGTAAAAATCCAAGGGGGTGAATAGTTTTGCAAGGTACTGTAGTCTGTTTTTTAAGTTAAAGACTTATTCCTCAGTAAGAGGGTTCTGTTTTCAATTAAAAAATGCCGTATAGTGGCCAAATTACTGAGCACAGTTTCAGAAATCAACTCGTTGTTTCTATTAATCTGTATTTCATGCATTCATACAAATGTGAAGTGGTAAGAGATGTCCATTACAGTCAATAATGTAATGGCTAAACAAACGGCTAAGCCAATCAGATTTAAAGCCAAGAACCACACGTTTTATTAAAGGGTATAGAAGTAAAACCAAGTACCTGTTTTTCTTTTTTGAAATTCAGATGCGGGGGCATTATCGTAAAAATTCTACATTTATTTGTAGGATCTTATGTGTATGCACTGCATGAGATACCGCTTAAGAAACACCAAATTGATGAACTAGAGCTTTCTGGAAATCTGATTATTTATGACTCATTTATGATGATCATAACAGAGACATGGCTTCACTCGTTAAATCTGTAAATAACAGTAGAGCAAGTGGGCTGTGCTCCTATTCTGGTATCTTGCTGGGCCGAATGCCATCATCTTTGGATTTTGGCACCACTGTTACATGCTGGACACAATAGGGACTGGAGACAGGATTCACGAGACTGAAAACATGATTTCATTTATACAGTTAAGCATTAAGCTGGCTGGTGAAACTGCAGACAGAAAAAATAACAAACCAACAACTTTTCGGTGTAGCACAGACTCTTGCGCTGTCCACCTCTTGATCCTCATCCCTCTCCAATTCTCAGGAAAGATACATAGACACAAAAACACAAACAAAGGCTAGACAAATGTGGCTGGTTTCAAAATGTAGCATACACATAAATTCTGCTAACCATATGTTAAAATAGGTGCTTTCTGGTGCTCTTTAAGGGTAGGGAAGAGGACAGATAAGATTGTGGGTCCTCACACCATAGCCACTTATTTTTCCAAAAACTCGAAGAAATCGACCAAGAGCAATAAAAACTAATTGGCATCTTCCTAAGTTTTTTTTATTTATTTTTTTTATTTATTTATTTATTTTTTTTTTTACCACAGGCTACCATCAGCTTAACTAATAAGAATTGCTCCCACATTCCACCAATTAGCTCTCCCCCTGACATCAATAGCTCATTTGCACCCAGTCACTCAATGGCATGTCTTCCAGTTAAATTGTTATAAGTTTATCTTACTTTTTTGTCTATTTTATAGAGTGTATAAAATATATAAGTTTATAAGAGTGTTTACGATTAGTATATATATTTATATATATAAATTGCTTTCTTCTGATTCCTTTTGTACATAAGAGGTATCACTGAACCTTAATGAATAAAACTGAACTCTAAAAAAAAGGATGGAGAGAGGGGTTACTGGTAAAAAAATACATTTTCAGTTTTTATTAAACTTTGATCTATTAGACACATTAAACTTTTTGACAGTTGATTCTAATATTTCTGTACTTTGTGTTTTTAAAGGATAAAGTATGAGCTGAGAGTATAGCATTCAAGACACAGCTGAACAAATTGTCTAGAGTACTGACCTTCAATTGGCCGTGTCAATCACCTGCCGTGTTCAAATGATCAGGAAGCTCTGTCCAAACCAGAGATGAGGAGTATCTTGGTATATGTGTGTGTGTGCTTGTCTTTCACTGTGTGCCTCTTAGCTGCATGTGTCTTTAGTCCATGTGTGTGTTTATTTTGATCTGAACCCCATTGTGACTGTGGAGCAGAAGTGTGTTTGTTGCTTGCAATCCTTCTTTGCCTCCCGCTGGTGTGTCAAGCCAGTGCTGCTAGACCATCACGCATAGCAAACAGGGCCACGCTGTTCAGATGCACCAGGTGTACTGAGAAGGGCGTAATTGTTATGACTACGTATATAACAAGATGTAGATTTAAAGATAGAAAAAAAAATTAGATTTTTTAACCAAAATATAATCACAATACAGCATAGCAAAAATCCATTGCAAGCTAGTGAGTTGGCCTCACTGTGGGTGTGTTGAATCTCAAGACTATCAAGTGATTCTATATAGAAATGTGCTGCCAAGTGTCAAAAAGCTTGGTCTCAGTCGTAGGTCATGGGTCTTGCAACAGGATATTGACCCAAAACACTCAGTTAATAACACCCAAAAGAGGAAGCAATGGACTATTCTGAAGTGAAGTGGCCTTCTTTGAGCCCTGACCTAAATCCTATTGAGCATCTTTGGAAGGAGCTGAAACATGCCATCTGGAAAAGACACCCTTCAAACCTGAGACAGCTAGAGCAGTTTGCTCGTGTGGAGTGAGCCAAAATACCTGCTGAAAAGTGCAGAAATCCCATTGACAGTTACAGAAATCGTTTGATTGCAGTGATCGGCTGTGCAACACAATATTAAGTTAAGCGTAGCCTCACTTCTGTCCAGGCCTGTTTAATGAGTTTATTTTTATAACGATTCTGTTGAAGCATGGTTGAAAAACAATGTCTGGCTTTCATTTGTGCATTTTCATAGCATTTTTATTTATAATTACTTTTGTCAAATTGTTATCTCTGTGACCATTGTGGGTTTTTCTTTCATTAATCGAAGGGTGCCAACAATTTAGTTCACATGTGTAGATGATTAGCTCATTAGGTACATTTTTATCACCTTGCTACAATGTGTTCTCATTTTCAGATTTTTAAATGTCCGCACTGCATTTATGTACTTACAGAGAGTACTCAAAGGGTGTCCCTGCCAGGATTCCTTATACCAGAGTAATAGGTCTCCTCCCCAAGTGGTACTGCTGCAGTGACTACAGACATGAGCTCATCCCCAGACATAACCTAGCAACCCTGATTTTTCCCCCCTTTTTGAATCATTGGCTCCCAGATATTTTATGGATTGGCTTGGCCTTGAGAAGAATTTTGCCCACCCAAGATCCACTCAATTGAATGTGAATAAATAAAATGGAGCAAACTGTATAATAGTCATTTATTCATTTATAATCTTCTACTTAAGTCTTCTACTTAATCTTCTACTAAGTTAGGCGATTCCATGACCATGCGAGGGAGAATTTTTCTGGGGATGGGAAAGGCGCCAATCCATCGCTGGGCACATACTCATTCACATATAGCGGGAATTTATAGAAGCCAAATTACTGTAAATTCATATTTTTTTAAATGTGGAAGGAAACTGGAGAATCTGGCGAAAACCCACATGATACTGGGAAACCATGGAACTCCACTCATATTGGGATGCAAAGCTGCACCCTGTATCCTAAGAGGCGACTGTATTAACCACTGGATAATATTTCTTTTAGAAATGTAAAGATGTAAAACTATTAAACTATTAAAACTATTATTAAATTATGAATCTGAGGTAACAGACAAGTACCCCAAGATTGTTTCTAAACACAGAATATATGCAAATATAATTTACCAATGCATCCTTTATTTTGTTTAATTATAATCACAATAACGATGTTTGTTTTATGATCTTTAGTTGCACAGAACTTTTGATCCACTTCTGATATAAAAAACAAACAAACAGCACAACAAACAGGCAACGAATAAACGTTGACTGTGTAGTTTTAAAATATTATGCTATTACAAAAAATGTTTAATAAAAATGAACCTATTCTACAAATTTCACATTACAATTACAAGAGGCAGAACCTTACCTGTAATGTGACTATGCAGTCTCTTTAGACTATTCTACTAGTGTCGCCTGTAGAATAACATGGAGGACTTGTCCTACCTCTGCTGCAGCCAAGACCATAGGATGTTTTTTTTAATATGCATATGGAATTTGAAGTCCTTTAAAATAATAAAAACTTGTGTCCTATTATCACAGGCCACAATAAAAATATATCAGAGTTTTAACAAACAAGACCATCCGTGGGAAATATTCTAAAGGATATATATTATTAATGATAATGCATTAGCAATTTGATATTTGACAAATGCTCTAACAATTTTAGGGCCAGTGTCAGATTTTTTTTTCTAATCCTAATATTCAATTTAATTAAAATTAACCCAGAATCAAAATAATAAGCCAAAACAGAAAAAAAGTCTTATGTTCTCCAGCTCCAAATATAAAATTCTAATACGGAGTGTTGTCCAACATACATGCTAGGATATCTGTTATATGATTAAGGCATGACCAGCAATTCACCATGGCTTGTATTGTAATTGTATCCCTCTCTTTTGGTACCCCATTAATACCCCTCTCTATTAAATATTGTTTTTACCAAATAAATGCCAAATTAGTTGACTTAAACAGCATAGTGGGTGGCACAGTGGCTTAGTGGTTACCACGTTCGCTTCTCAGTACTGGGTGTTCCCAGTTTGAATCCCGATCTGGGTGGAGTCTTCATGTTCTCCCCGTGTCCGGTTTCCTACCACAGTCAAAAAACATGGCTTGGTGGATGCGTGAGTGAGTGTGTGCCCAGAGATGGGTTGGCACCCTTTCCTGGGTGTGTCTGCCCATCGCCCCTGATGTTCTCCCCAGGATGGGTATGGGGAACCCAACTGCGACCCTAGTAGAGAAATAAGCAAAAGATAAGGGATAGATGGATGGATAAACTGCATAATGAACCTTCACTCACAGTGTGTTACAATAAACTGCATAATTTACTTCTTTCCCTGAAAACTAATTTCACTAATTAAAGCCACACCCTGACCCTAGCTTCTCAATATACACTATAGGATCAGAATTATGTAGGCACATTAAAAATCAACATATACAATTTTTGTTTAAAAGCTTAATATTTCAGTTTAGACAATGTAGAGCTTATAATGCTTATCAATCAATTAGATACATATGAGTTTGATAGCACTTGAGATTTTGTGCACAATAAAAAGTTATGCTAGATAAGGATATCACTACAATCTTATTCCATAATTGTCTGAAATGTTCTTGCATGCTGCAGGATTAATAGTATGTTTCACTGAATGTGGCTCGGCACAAATTCTGATCTGGTTTTCCACATTAATTTTGTCACTTATTTGTAATGTCCTCGCGATACAAGTGTATACAATATTCAATTAAGTTTTACAATGTATTTGGAATCCTTAACAACAAAACTGTAGTAGAATGATACTATTCACTTAAAACACACATTCTTACACTTGCTGTATTAAAACATCAGTAGACGGCAGAAGGGCAAACTAAATCATTCTCATCTGCGTGGGCTCACTGGACCAGGCCAGATGGGCAATGTCCGCATCGTGCCAAAATGGACAGACGAGCAGGCGAGTGGGTGGTCAGTGAGTGTGGGTGTGCATATGTGAGCATGTGTGTTAGTCTCGGTCAGGCTTGTCCCCATGTCAGGTGAAGGGCTTTTTTATTTAGCTGTGGGAGACCATCTGAAGGTTTTGCAATCATCCAGGTCATCTCAAAAAGCAGACTAGGACAGAACTATTAGGATTATGATGGACAGTTTACTAGGTATGGTGATATAAGTGATCAGATTTTATGTTAGGATGTATTACAAGACATATGTAATACAATATTTTGTTAAGAGTTTAAAAGAAAAGTGAACAAGATTTGCAGATGACAGTGTCCCCTTTCTACCCATATTATTTCCTTCTGCTCACTCAAGCTCAGTGTGCCATGTGTGTTTCTGTCACAGTCGAGCTGCGATGAGACATCATATTGAGCTGTGGTGCAACAATTCCTCCATGCTAACACCTCCACAAACCCGGCTGTACACACTTCACTGCATGCCCTCCAGCACTGACTGACAGTTACAGCCTTCCCAACAGCGATGTCTTTTTTCTACCTTTTGTTTTATTACTTTACTCTACTTTTACTGTATGTACTGTCATTTAGCTATACTATAACAGTAAGGACAGCTGCTACTACTACAACCTATACTACTGCAACTACAACTAATACTACTAAAGCCACGGCTTTATACCAAACATAATAATACTATTTCGTCTACTGCTATGGCTAATGCTACTGCCACTAAAATGAATAGCACTGAGCACAATGATTCCCCATCCAACGTGTTTATTTGACAACCCATTGTTGTATAATGCCCTGGCATAAGTCCACTGCTCCCAGGTTATTTAAGTTTATGTACATTCCTTAACTTCTTTTCCTTTGTCTCCTCCTCATTTTGCTTCATGGGTAATGTGTACTTGTGTTTTTGTTAAAATAAATTATTTGGTTGTGTTTTTCCTGGCAGTCTCTGCCACCAAGACTACCTTCAGCTTTATCATCAGCATCCAACCAAATTTAAGGCAACATACTGTAGCTCATAGAGAGTGATGCACACTATATTGCCAAAGGTTTTTGCTCACCCATATAAATGATCAGAATCCAGTGTTCAAATCACTTCCATGGTCGCAGGTGTATAACATCAGGCACCTAGGCATGCAGCCTGTTTTTACAAACATTTGCCAAAGAGGGGGTCGGTTTCAAGACATTTCCTCGCTCCTAAATATTCCACAGTCAACTGTCAGCTGTATTATGAGAAAATGGAAGTGTTTGGGAACGACAGCAACTCAGACGCCAAGTGGTAGTCCACGTAAACTGACGGAGCGGGGGTCAGCGGATGCTGATGGGCACAGACCTCCAAACTTCATGTGGTCTTCAGATTAGATCAAGAACAGTGCACAGAGAGCTTCATGGAATGGGTTTCCATGTTCGAGCAGATACACATGTGAGTCAAGTCATGTGAGCGAATACTTTTGGCAGTATAATATAGAAAGAACAATGAAATAAGGGATTTCCAGGTAGAGGAAATAAAGAGAAACACAAGTCTTCCTCATGTTCACATGTACCATTCTACTCCATATCACACACACGCTACTGTACATCACACACTCAGGTACGTACCTGCTGGCGTGAACAGTTGGCACTGACAAGTGTAGCAGCATGCTGAGGAGGGTATTTGCCCCGCTGTCTCTCAGCTTCACCCATATGCAGCTTGGCCATTGCCTCGACATCCGGGTTGGAGAATCGGCGGGCCGTGGTGCCCAGGGTGTGGTACTGACGCTGATATTCACCTTGCTCTCCTCGCATCATCTTTCCTCCCGCCTAATTACCTCTCACCTGGGCAGATCTGGGTGGGTAAAGATGGAAAGATCAAAGGTCACACAAGTATCAGGAGCTTTAAATAATGAACAGTAACTCGTCTTCGCACCAAACCGCCATGTTGTAATGTAGCTGATATGTTTCTGCTCCAGGGGTTTCATCTTGGAAATGCTTCCAGGATTGCACACACACACACACACACACACACACACACACAGACACACACACACATTCACACACACATACACATATATTCATTTCTTTTCTATACCTGCTTAATTCTAGTTTAAGGCTCACTGGGAGGCCAGTGCCCACCACGCAACTCTGGGCTCAAGGGCAGGAACAACCCTAGACAGGGCGCCACTCCATCATAGGGTGCACACACACCCACAATCACACACACATTTACACACTAGCGGGAAATTTAGAGACACCAATTAACATGTCTTTGGCGTGCGGGAGGAAACCAGAGTACCCAGAGAAAACCTGCGCGAACACAGAAATTTCCAAAGTCGCCCCACCTGGGGTTCTATCCACTATCCACTGCACCACTGTGCTGCCCCACACACACACACAAACACACACATCAGCTTTAGGCTATGAGGCAGCAGAAGTGGTAAATTAAAGGCAAACTCTTGGACCTGGGAGTTTGTATGGAGTTTGCATGTTCTCCCTGTGTTCGCACGGGCTTTCTCTGGGTACTCCGGTTTCCTCCAGCATTCCAAAGACATGCATGTTAGGTTAATTGGTGTCTTTAAAATGGCCCCTTAGTGTGTAAATGTGTATGTGACTGTGTGTGTGTGTTTACGTGACCTACGCTTGATTGGCATCTAGGGTTGTTCCTGCCCTTGCTTACAGAGTTGCCAGATGGGCACCTCCTGGCCCGTAACCCCTTGTGGATTAATAAGAAGTAAATGAGAAGTTAATAACTCCATAAGTATGAAACTGCTCGCTCAAAAGGTTATGAGAGTTATGACAGTTTTAAAAATTAACCTAAAGCCCTTTAAAAACACTGATAGCTGAGGCAAAATGCTATACATCAAAAACATACAAGAAACACTAGAAAGAAAGATACAAATAAAGACAGTTCAAACTAAAAAAGTCTCCTGCTGGATCAAACGCCAGAGAAAATATGGGTTTTTATGATGGGACAGATGGTCAGTGAAGTGGCCGGTCTAATGTATAGTGTTGTAATTCAATAATTTAAAAAAAGCAATCCTTTCTGAGCTTATGCTTTGACCTTAGTACCTCCAGGAGCAGCTGATCAGCTGACCTGAGGCACCAAGCAGAGAAATAGAAATGGAGCCGCTCAAATATTTAAGGCAGGGCATCTCCATTGAACAATTTAAAAAACGAATAAAAACATTTTTCAATGGAGGGGAGTTATGTGTGCCCTTTTACATGATCCAGTTAAAAGTCGAGCAGCAGCATTCTGTTCTTATTTGAGTTTAAGAGAGGACAGGCTGACTCCATAATAGTTCATTACAATTATTCAGCAGGATTTGCAAGCATTGGCCTCACCTTTGCCAGCTGCCTCTGGTGAAAACAATCTGCTCCAGAATACAGCACCAACTTGGTGATCCAATTTAAAATGACTGTCCATCTCAAGCTCCATGTTTTAAAGGGGCCAGGTCAACAGGGGGGTTTCACATGAACCACTGGGACCAAACACTGTCACTTATGTTATATTTTCATTACAAATTAAACACATTAAGGACACCAATAAGTGATATATTTGGCTGTTATCACCTTAACAATGGCATGTTTTTTTTCGGAATGGAAGCCAGTGGAAACAAATAAAATGAAAAAAGGAGGGGTTCTAAAATTAAAATGTGTGAAAACACCCATATGTCGGGAAGCCTATGGGAAAAGTAAAGCATGTGGTGCTGAACAAATCACTTACAAAAACTGGTACACTAGGCACATGGTTTGACATAATCAGACAACACAATCTGAAGTTTAAACAGTGTCTCCATCTCAAAAACTGTGTGCCGTGAAACATGGCACAGAAATGATGTGTGCAAAGATAATAACAAAATGAAGCTTTATTGGTTTTCGTGAAGGAAAAGATGAATTTTTCCACCTATTTTTCCATTGTTTCACAAATTTAATCAGTTACACACACATCCTTACAGAAAAGGGATTTATATGTGTTCTGTAAGGTATTACACCCTTTGTGACTGTACACGGAACCTTTAACTGAACTAAATGTGTATCTAGTAAAGACGTCCAATATTACACAATAATGTTCTGTACCACTTTCAAGTGAATCTCCCTGTAGAATGTGCATTGATTTAAACTGAATTACTGGGTACAGTAGCACTCTCTGGTGGCAGTCTTACAGATAATAACCAAACCAATTTTAAGAAAGAAATGTGTGTTAGGATCAAACTAACTAAGCAATAAATTGTATTTTATTTATTTATTATTTGTAACTTATTTGAGAATGGCACCTGTTCTGTTCCTTACTATAAAACCAGGGGTGATTAAAATTACCCACCAAGGATCATTGTGTCCTCAGTTTTTTTTTCCAGCCAAGAAGCACAGCTGATATATCTCATCACATATTTGAAAAGAGCAACTGATTAAACAACTGGAATCAGCTGCGCTTATGGAATGAACTCTTACAGACACACTGGAGCCTTG
>JAOUQT010000042.1:1091722-1107171 GCA_025769995.1 Xyliphius kryptos | reverse complement strand
GTGTAAGGGTGGGGGGGGGGGTATTTACAAATAGAAAAACACAGATTTAAGAAAAAAAGTATTTTATTTTGAGATTTTTCCTTTCAGGTTTAATCTTTTTTTTTCCCTCCACAAGTATCATTTGAAATAAAAAGAAAAAAAAGAAACAGTACAATGAAAATGTAAAAAATACATAAAACAAAAAATAATGTCTATATAATTACAGAATTATTAACAAACACCAACAACATTTGAATATTGATATTAATAAGAACAATGCTACAAAGAAAGGAAAAATGAGAGCAGAGTGTAGATACACATGCACAGTCAGGTACACACTCTCTCCCGAATGAGCGAGTCACTTAAAAAAAATTTTTTTTTTTTGTAAAATACTTTTTTTCTTTACTTTCACCCCAAACTTTATTTAAGGCTTATTTATTTAATCTAGCTACATGCAAAAAACAAACCGGGAAAAAAAATCTTATTTGGACGTCTGAGTGTGCACCACTGATTTTTCAGTAAATAAATATATCAAATAAAAATAATAAAGAGTTCACAGTGTCAGACACTAGAGAACATTTCTGTAAATAAATCTGGAATCTGAATGGTTTAATTGATTTGGATATTGATCAGAAAAACTGATTGATGGTTGACCCAGGGATCTGAATAGAAATAATTTCGCTGGCAGTACAAATTGATCTTAACGTGGAGCCGTGTTTTACCACAAGGTGGCAGCAGAAAACTACTTATTGATTTATCTAATAACAGCCGTCACAATAAAGTTAAAAAACATGAATAAAATTCAGCAACTTCAGAAAGCCATAAAAGAAAGGCACAAATATAAAATAGTGTAAATGTCTTTAACATTTGTGCTTTTTATTTTAAGTTTGTAACTCACTTTAACACCACACAGGGCTGCGAGCTCAGTTACAGTTAGACCCAAAAAAATTTGTACAGGGATACACATTTTTGGTATTTTAACTGTTCAAAACTTATAAGTTACAGTTATATATCAGCGAGCTGTGTTACCCGTACTGCGCCTGGTTGGCCAGCAGGTTTACACCACCTTTCATTAAAGTCACTCACTGATTTGGCAAGATAACGTTCTTCAATTGTCTTCGTTAGTTTTTTAAAGGAGCTGCCCCGCGTCATCCACTCTAATAGGACCCGCACCCCAAATGTTATGCAGATGACACATGCCAAGCGCTATTATAAATCACAGCAATAAGGCACAAGAGGGTGGGCATTACTGTAAAAAAACTACGGGAAAAAGGTGTTATTAGGCAAGCGGAGGACTGTTACACCTCTTTCCCATGGTTTATTCACTGTATTACAGGCCCTCTTGTGCCTTATTGCTTTTAAAAAATGGTTACCAACACATTATGATAGGCGTTGACTGAAAGCAAAATAACGAATAAACTCGCCTTCCGCAACATAATCCAGTACGTTTTCTTAAATGAACCCTGACGCAAATAAAAGAGTTCCAGTTTTTTTACAGTGATATACTGCCATCTAGTGGCTAAATTACAGAACTGTTTATGAAAACTCCCTCCCTTTAGGGAGGATTGATGTTTTATAACACGCATTTATACAAATGTGAAGTGGTCAGAGGTGTGGGTTATTGTGAATAATGTCACGGTTAGACAAGCGGCTCAACCAATCAGATTTAAGGAGCAGAACTACCTGTTTTATAAATCAGCTTATAGTGCAGACTTTCAGCTTTAAACCTTTAAAAGGGGTATTTTACATCCTAATTAAAGGAATGGTTTAAAAATGATAAATTCATATAAAATTTAAATTTATTTATTTATTATCTTCTGTATTCATTTATTTAATTCATTCATTATGTTTCGTATTAGGGTCATTAGGGTTATGTATTAGTACATGGGGCTTCCCCATGCCCATCCAGGGAAGAACGTCTCGGGCACTGGGCAGATACACCCAGGACAGAGCGCCAATCACTGGGCACACATTCACTCATACACACATATTATAATTTTAGAGCATTCAATACACATTGAATTCATATTTTTGGACTGTGTGAGGAAATCGGAGAACTCAGAGGAAACCTACGCGGACACAGGGAGAACATGATAACTCCACCCAGATTGGGATTCAAATCGGGTTGAGAGAACATGCTAACAACTAAACCACTAAGCCCGTCTATAAATGACAGCTTTTTAATATGTAGCTGCCTTTTATTCAAGAGAACAAAAGTAATTGGACAATTTTCTCCAAAGTTATTTCATAGGCTGCAAAGGCAATTCCCCCGTTTAACTATCATCAGTTTAGCAGTTAAAAGGTCTGGAGTTGTTTTCAGGTGTGACATTGGAATTTGGAAGCTGTTGCTGTGAACCCACAATCTGCCGTCAAAAGAGCTTTCGATGGAGGTGAGACTGACCATCATCAGGTTGAAAAAAGAAGACATCCATCAGAGAGATGGCTGAAACATCAAGAGTGGCCAACTCAACAATTTGGTTCATTCTGGGGAAAGAGCGCACTGGTAACCAAAAAACTCAAAAAGACCTGGACGTCCACAAAGAATCCTTGCCATGGTGAAGAAAATCCCTTTTGCAACATCCACCCAAATCAGAAGATTTCTGAAGTGTACAGGGATGTACTTTCTGCTCAGATTTTTAAAAATGCGGCAAATTGATTGGACAGCATGTCACAGTACAGATTAGCAATGACCCAAACATACTGCGAAAGCAATCCAGAAGTTAAGACAAAGAAGTGGAATATTCTGCAATGGTCCAGCCTATCACCAGATCTTAACCCAATCAAACAAGCATTTCACGTGCTTAAGACAAAACTTAAATCAGAAAAGCCCCTCAAGCAAGCAACACCTAAAGGAATCTGCCTGGCAAAGAATGACAGTGTTTACCTGCAAAGGATTCTCTAAAAATGAATGTTAGTTATATGTAAGTCATGGTAATGTTACTTTGTCCAATTACTTTTCAGCCCCCAAAATGAAGAGGCTCTGTAGAAAACACCTGAATGTTTGCATTCTACCCTTTCAATTGTATCTCAGTTATCTCAAATTTGAGTTCAAATCATGAAGATTGTGTCATTGTCCAAATATTTTTGAGCTTAACTGTAAATAATTAGTGTTTACTACATTTAGGATTATTCCTGAAAGACTAACTGTTAAAAACCATCACACTTAATGTAATTATTTAAAAAAAATGCAGCAACAAAAGAGAAACAAAGGGGAAAAAAGTTTCTTAACTTAGCTTTAAAAGTGTATTTATGTAGGATATAGAAGAAAACCTTTATATAAAGAAGTTGCTTTTATTTATAACTTAATTTTGACCAATACTTTGTTTCTGCACATAGGGCAGGAAGTAAGCACTATGTTTGGTTGTTGAAATCCCACTGTGCTGTCAGTAGTGCACATTCAGACTGTCAGAGCGGTGATGAGCACAGTTTTTACTGTGGTATTTCGTCTCCTTGTACACTCCTCACACCTCATTTTGTCCATGTGACCGTGATCCCTCCTGAATCTCCACTCCAACACTGCGCTTTACTCACATCAATCGCTCTCACTCAATCTTCTGTTTTTAAATCCATCCAGCAGTCGACTTAGTTCCCCTAAACCTTATGACTGCATTCTTCTGCTGAGTTCCATAGTGTAAGATCCATCAGATTCATTTGATCAGAAAATATTTAATGATGTGTGCGTATCTTTTGCAATCATTGAAGACAGACCCTTTTTATGGATGCACACTGGTTCTCAGAATGTCAGCGTCCAAGGGACGGGTCCCACCATGAAAGCATCCTCACAGCAGTGTACACGTCTTACTCCTATTTCATTCCACGTAAGTGCACTTCCACCAGGTTATTAAATTTCAGTGCTCACAGTCTTCACTCTGATTTAGTGTTCATTCTTCCTTTTATATCGGGGTTATTATTTGCACATTCCCGTTTATTTCGGTCGCTTGTCTCTGTCGCTTGTCATTCACAGCGTTTTGTCACTCTCCTTCTTCAGGTGGCTGCAACATTAAACAAAGGTAATTCTACGTAACTGATCTTTGTGTGTGTGTGTGTGTGTGTGTGTGTGTGTGTGTGTGTATATGTGTGTGCGTGTTGGGGGTGGGTACCTGTAGTACTCCTCCTGGGTGAGAGAGTGATGGTGATGGTGAATCCACTGCTGTTCCATCGCTAGTCTCTGAATCTGTAGCTCTGTGTTCTGATGATGCATGGAGGAGTGAGGGGGTAAATCACGGAACGGAGCCCCTGCATACACAACACACACAGGAAAAATTTAGATCTCTGCAAAAATATACCAATAATTTAAGCATGTGTGCATTTGTGTGTGCGGGCTTGCCTGCATGTGTGTGTGTGTGTGTGTGTGTGTGCATGCATGTGTGTTTCTGTGCATATTTATCTGTGCATGTGTGTGTTTGTGTGCATGTGTGTATATGTGTTTGTGTGCATGTGTGTATATGTGTTTGTGTGTGCAATCATGTGAGCGTGCATGCATGTATGTGTATGTGTGCATGTGTGTATATGTATTTGTGTGTGTGCATGTGCGTGTGCACGTGTATATATGTGTGTGCATGTGTGTTTGTGTGGGTATGTGTGTGTGCATGTATTTGTGTGTGCATGTGAGTGTTTGTGCATGCATGTGTGTACATGTGTGTTTGTGTGGGTATGTGTGTGTGCATGTATTTGTGTGTGCATGTGAGTGTTTGTGCATGCATGTGCCTGCGCATGTGTGTGCGTGTCTGTGCATGTGTGTGTGTGCATATGTGTGTGTGTGAGCATGTGTGCGTTTATGCATGTATGTGTGAGAGTGCGTCTGTGTGTGCATGTTTCTATATGTTTGAGTGTGTGCGTGCATGTCTGTGTGTGTGTGTATGCGCCTGTGTGTGTGTGTGTGTGTATGTGTGCGTCTGTGTGTGCATGTGTATGTGCGCGTGTGTGTGCAAGTATCTATGTGTTTTTGTGCGTGCGAGTGTGTGCATGTGCACATGTGTATGTGTGTGTATGTGTGCGTCTGCATGTGTGTGTGTGTTTGTTTGCATGTGCGTATGAGTGCGTGTGTATAATGCATCACCAAACAGTTGCTGTCGCAAGACATCACTCTCTGTGAGTGGATGTGTGATGATTGATCCTGGATACGGTAGTCGTGGTAACGATGCTCCTGTCGCTAATGGATCAATTAGTGGATGAACTCCACCTGCTGCTGTTAAAAAAGGGAAAAAAAAGTCAAATGCATTTCCTTGTGCATCGTTAATAACCTCGGTTTAAGGAAGTAAACTAAATCTATAATTCAAACTGATGTCATGAACTAGTGTATAAAATGAGTCATACTCAACTCCTCAGAGTCAGTCTAATGATTTAATCCTTATTGTTCCAATTAATGTTCATTCACTGTGTGTGTGTGTGAGTGTTTTTCTGAGTGTGTGTGTGTGTGTGTTACCTGTATCTTGCTGGTGAAGATGTAGGTGAGAGTGAATGTGTGAGTGCTGGTGATGGTGTGGAGTCACATTCAGCATTTGCAGTCGCCCCAGAGACTCTCCTGTTCCACCTCCGCCTGAAGTTCCACTTCCTCCTGAAGTCCCAGACACTGTTCCACCGCTTCCTCCTCCTCCCGCAGGTGCGCCTCGTTCTCTTTCTCCACCTGGTAGGACCCTTTCTCTTTCTCTTTCCCTCTCTCTTTCCACACTCCTTGCTCTCTCCGTAGAGGGCGAAGTCCGTATTGGGGCTGAGTAACTTTCAGGGGCAGGCGGCTGGGTGGAGTGAGAGGAATGAGGGGAAGGATGGAGAATAGAAGATGCTGTGGGTGGAGGCGGAGGTGGTGGTGGAGCAGTAGGAGGTGGAGGAGGTGCAGGAGCTGCACTGCTTACTGTGGGAGGAGGGTGATTGGGAAGAGACGGCGGTAATAAAGAGGATGTGGGCGGGGTTGACAGAGGCTGAGGGATGGAGCTGGGGTTCCTCGCTGCTGCAACAAGGGTTGGAGGGGGTGGTGCAGGTGGAGGAGGTGTTCCATAAATGGCAACATCACTGGCTGGGGTGCCACCTGCTGCCCCGCCTCCTAACAGTAGAGAGTGTGAATGCGAGTGTGAGTGTGAATCAAAGTCACTCTTAAAATCAAACCCAGATTTCACTCGCTCTCTGTGAGCTGCCACAGCATGTGGAAACCCAACTGCCCCAATGCCTGCCCCCAGACCCGCCATCCCGCCTGGCCCGGGCCCCGGCACTGGCCCTGCGCCGTGACCACCCTCCAGGCCGGATCCATAAAGGAAGCCAAGAATCGCTGCAGCCGTTGCGGCATCAGCAGGAAGATGATGAGGATGAGTAAGAGCAGGGTTTTGGAACTGGGGTAAAAAAAGAGATGGGTGTACATGGGGGTGAGCGTGTGGGTGGGGGTGGGAGTGAAAATGGGGTGGACCCCGATTCGCAGCACCAAGGGGCGACATTGCATGGGGACGAGCATATTCACTCAGCGTCCTTAAAGCCGGCGTGTCAGGACCGAGGTACGGACCGAGACCACCGACTGATGGAAGAAGTAATGAGTGAGGAATCGAATGAGGAAGGGGCGGGTGAAGAGAGTGGGCATGTGAGGGGTGAAGTGAGTGGGCAGGATGGTGAGGAGGGTGGTGGGAGGGGTTTACGCATGGGGACGAGGAAGAAGAAGGATCCAGGAGAATGGAGGAAGAAGGAGAGAAAAAAAGAGAGGAGCCCTGACGAGGAACTGCACTAGGGGTACTGTCCTTCTGCAGAAACACAGATGGGAAAACAATACGGATTAAATTATATAATAAACTTTTAGACATTTCAATCATTTGGTCATATTTACACCGCAAGATTCATTACAACACAACAGCCAGATTGATTTAATTGGTAGATAAAAAAACAGAAATAAAAAATGGAAAATATTGCATTGGTCTAATATGTTGAAATCCACCTTGCAAAATGATCAAGGAACTATTATAATGCAATAATGCACACCTGGATGGCACACGTGGCCTAACGATGGAGAGATGACATTAGCTCACGGGCACACTGCGAAAAAAAACCTATTAAAAATTTTTAGCCACTAAATGGCAGTTTTTGACTGTTCGAGAAAAAGGTATCCCGACACTCAACGATTACTGTTCGTTTTTTAGTTTAGTTTAGTTATCCATACTAACTAACAACACCTCTTTACTGAAATTTATTCAAATGCCCTCGAGTGCCTTATTATTATAAATTATGCACTAAAGTTGGATGGCTATTTGATCTCCACTACTCTAATCACAACACACTCCCACCTGCAAATGCCTTTCCAGGTCCCTCTCTCGTTCTCGTTCCCTCTCTCGCTCCCTCTCTCGTTCCCGTTCCTTTTCTCGCAGGTCCCGAGCTCGCTGTTCCACCTCTCGTCGTGCTCGTTCGATTGCTTCATTGCGCTTCTTCCAGAGTTTAGATCCATCCAGAGGAATGAACAAAACATCTGTGCGTGCACATGAATTAGCATTGCCACGATCTAGAACCCTGTGGAACCTGAAATACAAAGTTTTTTCACAGAATTATTTACATATTGATAATTAAAATACTGTCGGTTGGCCTCAATTGTACAAAGAAAAGTTTATTGCCTTGTAGGGCATTTAGTTTTGTCTTACCGTGCTGATTGGCTGGCATGAATTGGAATGTCGATGGGTTTTGGCTCAGGAGATGGGCTTCTGAGGACAGAAGGTGGACTTTCTGACTCCTCCTGCTCCTCTATTGGCTCCTCCTTTATGACAGGTGGGGGAAGGGGACATGACGTTGAATCAGCTTGAATGTCCGGTCCTGTGGCGTTGGTTGGCTGTGGAGCCGCGGTGTTGCAGTGATGTGGCTGAACTTTGGAGGAAGGTGGTGAATGAAGCTGCATGTTACTGGCAGTGCCACTGTTGCTAATTGTATTGCAGGCTGCTGCTGTATTAATATGGGTACTATTGGCATGGTAACCACTGGGAAATGGTGGATGACTGTTTAAAGTGCCATGATATGGGGCAGGTCTGCAACCGGACAGCGAAGAAGTGACAACACCTGAAGTAGGGGGTGCAGAACTTGATGGCAAGGGTGGAAACCCTGCCATCTGATTTTTTGAGGGGCTAGGAAGTGGCGAGAGGGGAGTCGTTGGGCTCTGGTTAGATAAGGGATACTGGCCTGGACGTACCTGATTGGCTGGAAGTGTAGATGAGGAGGGTGGTTGCTGGCTATGAGAAGTTGGAGGATAGGAAGTGATAGGTTGGTGTCCATGACCAGAAGCAGAAGATGACGGAGAAAGAGTCTGGGCATGACTGCGATTCGGATACAAGGAAGACGTTGCAATGTTCTCACTTTCTTTTTCCTTTTCTCTCTCTCTGGATTGAACACTCAGGGATGACTGTGCCATGTAGTGCGTGTGGGAAACCGCCGGTCCTCCGCTAAAGTCCCGACCCACATTTGCAGAATGTCCAGTGGGACTCGGGTATTCCCTGGAAGGACCAGGATGAGGACACACGTGTTGGCCACTTGTTGCAGGGTATTCTTTGTTTCCTTGAGAGGAGTAATCCCGAAGGAATGGTGCAGTAGAGGGCGGATCTGACCCAGCTGACAGGACTTGAGGGGGTTGCCCTTGAGCTCTCTGATCTGCTAAAGACTGAAATTCCTTGTTCGTTGTTGTGGTGCTGTTATGAACTAAATCTGATGGTACGGTGGTGCTAGAAGCACAAACGTTACTTGGATTGCCGTTGTTTCCAGTGTCTCTGATCTGTCCCGCAAAACCTCCCCATCTGCCCTCTTTATCCCTTGGATGACTTCCACCTGCCGCTACAGCCCCATTAGTCCCTCCGGATCCAAAATCCCGGCTTTGTGCTGCGTGATGCTGGTTTAGGTTCTGCAAAGACAAATCTCTTGCAGCTTCCCGGTCACGAAACACCGGCCGAAATTCACGACCTCCTGCGGATCCATCACGAATTGGTGCACAGAATTCTCGATTCTGTCCTGGCACAGGAGTCCCAAAGTCACTTCCCAAATTAGCACTGCTAGCCGCTCCAGTGGTAATACATGTAGTTTCCTTACTACTGAAGTCCCGTACTGGCTTTTCCCTCTCTGCTGGACTGGCATATCTGGGAAGGTAGTCTCTCTGCGAGTGAGGTGGTTGGGTATGGGAAGACTGAGGGTGGGGAAGATAGGGTGGATGAGAGGGGTGACGAGTTGAAGAAGGAGGGTTATAAACAGAGGGTAGTTGCTGATGTTGCACAGATCCATGGTGCACACCTGGGTAGCGTGAATAACTCCAATTTCCAGAGCAACTTGACATGGAACTGGCAGACCATGTAGGAGGGTTGTAGTGATGTGGTTGTCGAGGAAGTGGGGGTTGCTGGGGTAAAGAAGTTGCCTGCGGCAAAAAAGAGGGTGGAGTCTTGTCACATTTTTCCACCTTCTCCATTTTTGTATCACCTACAGCAACTTGCCCAGCTTCCAGAGGCTTTAGTGCAGGTGGAGGTGGAAGAGATGATGAGGGGGAGTGACTAACACTGGGGTTTCCTTGGGGGTAATCAATAGCCCCACCCACTATTGGCTTTCCTGCTATCTGAGAGACTGTTTTAGAGTTGGCACTGATGCGGTTGCAGCCATGCAATGCCTCATCGCCCACAGAACCAGAGAACTCCATCTTGGTGGCCATTTTTGAATCATGTGAAAAGATAGACTTTCTATTACTGCTGCCATCATTCAACGAGCCGAGACATGATGGCGACTTAAGTGGGGATATATTAAGCTCAGTACTCCCCTCCGAAACTCTGCACTCGGCAACATCAGCGTTATCTCCCCGGGACAGTACTCCTGACTTCGGCAACATCTCTTTGGCTTTCCCAGCCTGCTTTGGTGAATCTGGTGAGTCCGATTCAGAGTCCAAACTTGCTAACGGGGAGCCAGAGAGACTTGGAGATGAGGATCGATTGTCCTGGTCTATGTCGCGCCCGCTGCTTATGCTACTGCTGCTGTTTACTAAGCTACCGCCGCCCGAGCTACGGCTGGCCTGAGACTGGCCATCTTCGTTGTCACTTTCCCGTGACTGGGCGTTGGCCGAAGCAGGATGCGACACAGATGTCGTTGTGCCAGATGAATGGGTCGACGTTGGGGCACTGGATGACAAGTCCTAGTGTTAAAAACATAAATGAATCGTATAAAGATACAAATAATATGTTTTATATATGTTTTTATATATATGTTCTCTTCATACTTAGTCTCTTTCAATATCTATACCTATAAACCAAAAAGCCCTCACTGACTCATCACCAATTCTCCCACTTCTCGAGTACATACGAAGGTGAAACTTGCCATCGTTATTCCCTATCATGTCTTTGTAAAAAAAACTTCTCACCTTCCGACGTTTTATGGTTTGTTAGATATTGCGAGCGAATGCAAGCCCCCGACGTGACCATGGTCCCAAGTACCTACAAGGCTGAAACTTAGCACAGTGTTTCCCTACCATATCCTTGTAAAAGCTAATGGGTTCTCGCTTTTCTATGTTGGATTGTTTGTTTGCTATCGCCATCACATTTATTTCTTAACATCAATTATATATTAATAGTAGATCATCTTGTAAGTAAGAGGTTATTTCTAAATATTGAAAAAGCTAAGCCCTTACTGGTTTACTTACTCTTAACTAATTCTTCGACTAAGTCTTTTTGAGGACCTACAAAGTTAAAATTTTGCTGTCATTCCTTATCGTGTCCTTGGGAAACCTACTGATAAATTCCTGTAAGAAAGCAAGCGCATGGACACCGTGGTCACAACTCACACTATAATATAGGCTCTATGACAATACATTCATTTAAAATATATAAACACCAAAGCCATCACTCATTCAAAAACAATTGCCTTTTCCGCTTGTAGAGAATACACTAACAAAATAAGGAGAAAAGCTGATGAACTACGGTCTGTAATTATAAAGCTACAATGAAATGAATAATATGGACTATGAGTATAGGTATATAGATGTGTGCCTAATAAAATGGCTAGTAAATGTATATGTAAATATATATTTTTCAGACACACTTCATTTTAAAATCTGGCATTACCTGGACCTTTGGTCTTTTTGGAGGAGGAATAATTCGCTCTCCATCACTTTCAGAAGAATCCTGTCCCTGTGGTCGTCTAGTAAAGCAACTAAGCTCCTCCCCCACTGTTCCCTGTAAATAAATGGGAATTTTTTATAAATAATGAGGGAAGACACGATAAAGTACCTCACAACAATCTTAAATCTTTCAAAATGACTTAGACAGGCAGCATTTTAAAATTAAATAATGAAAAAATACCATGTTAATGGAAACATTCTTACTGGTTGTCGTTCATTTCGATCAGCTTGAGCTGGACTGGGATGAGGACGTCTACCCCTATGCTCCTCACTGCCCCCTCGTCTGCGCCCACTGCGTGCAGGCATCTGAAGAAGAACCATGGGAGAGAAGAGGTTCTGTCAGAGTTTTAATGTGACTTCTAGTCATTTTCGTATTGTTGTTTAAAGGAGAAGTGCACGACATGTTGCAGTATGAGTGCTCACCGGCTCTTTGTGTGTTCGGGTTTTCATCACACCATCCTTCCCTCAGTCTATCAGCACACACACTCACACACACAGAAAATACTGAAACACACACACACATGCACGCACACACACACACACACACACACACACACACAGAGCAATTACTCATTAAAAACTGAAATAATAGTGTTTTAAATCACATTTTCTGATATAAATGTTTAATTGTCCAATCCCAGCAGTTATAAGACACAGGGCTAGACAGAATATGTATATCACAACAGGTAGTATGTTATAACAGGTCATATGTTATGACAGGACATAAAGAAATGAATCTCTGGAGGTTAATGGTTCCTGTTTCAGTTCTCTGTATCAGCGCGAACGTGTGTACTAGAGCAACGGACAACTATTTATACCTATATACTATTAACATCAATAATCAATACTTTACAATAGCAAGTAAGTGTGTGCTGCTTCCATCTTAAAAGTTGTGATCTTTAAATTTCCAACAGCAAATTCAGGTGTGAGAATAAACAGGGTGAGAACAGAATGTTAAAAGTGCCCTGGATCTTCATGTCAGCTTAAACAGGAAGATAAACTGTCACCAGTGTAAACAATCCCTAAAGAACTCCCACTGGCTCTTATCCAGTGTCAAAATGATCCCATATTCTATTCGCTGTATGTACAAAATCAAATCAAGCATGTAGCCGTGCACCATGCAGAATCAACAAACAGAACCAACCAACAAAACTAAAAACAGGGCCTACTAACAGAACCAACACCAGAACCACAAACAGAACCAACAAACAAAACCACCACCAGGACCACTAACAAAAGCATAACCAACACCAGAACCAACCAACAGAACCAAAACCACCAACAAAACCAACACCAGAGTCAACACCAGAACCAACCACCAGAACCACCAACAGAACCAGCAGAACAAACCAACAGAACCAAGACAAGAACCAACCAACAGAACCAAGACAAGAACCAACCAACAGAACCACAAACAGAACCACCAACAAAAGCAAAACCAGAACCGACCAACAGAACCAACCAACAAAACCAACCTGAGGGGCTGAAAGGAAATATATCTGCATATGCAGACCCAGAGCCACCATGGCCTTGTACACACACACACACACACACACACACACACACACACACACACACACACACACACACACACAAACACACACACACTCCGCGTCCTACAGGTGAACCTCATTCATCTGCCATCACTGCATCACTCTCTCTCTTTCACTTTCACACAGACACACACACACACATATATATATATACACATAAATATTCTGATGCATGCGGACAGCTATTCACACAGTCAGTGCGCGCACGCACACACGCGCATGGACATGTTCTTTTGTATGCATTCTGCAGCAGAACCGAATCAGAACCAAATCAAAGGGCCACCTCTGGATCGCATCGCACACAATGATGCATGAGCGCGTGTGTATGTGTGTATGCGTGTGCGTGCCAGGCTCGTCTGCCCCCCTGCTGCCACCTTTTCTCTTTTTTGTGGGTTTTTTTTGCCCAGCAGAGAGTCGCAGTAGCATGGCGACTGACACACGCACTCGCACGCGCACACTCGCACAGGCACGCGCGCGCGTACACAAAGAGAAAGAGAGGAGGACCCATCCGTTTGTTGCCCTCGCGCGTTACCTCGGTCCGGTGCAGTGGAGATGTCGGACCATTCACTCTTCCTCTCCCTTATTCTTCCTCTCTCTCCTCCTCCTCCTCCTCCTGCTGCTGCTGGTGGTGGTGGTTCTAGCGCACGGGCGCGCGCACACAGGCTGGAGGCGCGTGCACGCACCGGCTCTCCATCACGCGCGCTTCCATTGCACTGCCCTGCAGATGTGCTGTATATTCCACCTGAAATGCCTCTTCTGTCCTTCTTTTTCTTCCTCTTCCTTTTCAGCTCTGAAACCAGTCGGACTCACTGGACCTGCGCACATGCGCACGCACACACACACGCGCGTAGACAGACGCTCGTACACACACACCGATGCGCGCGTGCGTGCGGCCTCCTTCTCCCACAGCCCACCCCCTTTTCTTCACTCATTTCTCCTCTTCTCTCTCAGACCCGGTGTGTTGTTTCAGAGCCCCTTGCTGGGGGGTGGGGGGTAGGTGGGATGCGCACGGGGCAGGGGGGAAGCTGAAAAGTAGAGTGCGTGTGTGTGTGTGTGTGCACGCGCCAGGTTTTGCACGCCGTTTACATATTGCATATAAATTTAAAATAAAATAAGGATAAAAAACAATACAGTTACAAAAACGAGTTTTCCTGCACACAATTCACAGGTAATATATAACATGACAATTAAAATAATATATATATATAATTCTACATCATCAGGCTCCACAGTAACTGAGGGACCTCATTTAGCTCTATAATCCAGCACACGAGCTCCGCTCTCCGAATGCGGGTTTACTTTTAGTTCCTGGAGTTAATAAAAGAAATAAGAGAACATTTACTACACCCAGGACACAGTGCCAATCCATCGCTGTGCACTTACACACACACTCAACCACACAGACTATATGGGGAAATTTATTAATTCATTCATTATCTTCCGCTTAATCATCTACGAGGTTCACAAGGGGGTTCCCCATGCCCAGCCAGGGGAAAACATATTGGGCACTGGGAAAATACACCCAGAATAGAATGCCAATCTATCACTGGGCACTCACACTTACAGTAAACCACACACATTATATGGGGCAATTTAGAGCAGTCAGTTTACTTTGAATCCATGTTTTGGGAGGAAACTGGATAACCCGAAGGGGAGACCATGGAAACTCCACCCAGATCAGCATTAAAACTGGGTATCTCCAGTGCGAACATGCTAATCACTAAGAACCCATGCCGCCTGTGTAATTAATTCCGTGTAGATGAAGGTGTATATCTGAGGGTTGGTGATGTTGGGTTGGTGATCTTGGATCAGTCTGTGCTGGCATTGCACTGAAATGAAGCTTTTCCAGGGAGCCCTCTCGACCTAGTTCGCTAGCAGCATCTGCCCCTTTCAGTTCTGCTACTCTAGTCAGTTGAGTGGAGTCTCACGCTGCACTGTGTGAATCATACTACATTTTTTACATAAATACTGTGATTTATTAGTTCTAACTGCCTTTTAGTCTGTTTTTTTGAGTTGCCATCTTGAGGTGTTGCCAGCTCTTTGTCCATGATGCTGCTGGAGCACTGCGGCTACGACAAATATGGGATAGAACCTGGACTTCAGTTGGACTAATAATGTTGCATTCCTGCCAGATGGACTCACTGGACTTATATACAGATACCTGAAGTCTGAACAATTTGTACATGGCTGTCCTGTTCGAGCATCCTGTGATCACTGACAAAGGATTTAGTGGATGAAGAATACAAACAGTGCAGCAGCAGATGAGTCACTGTCTCTGATTAACATCAGGTGGCACAGTAAGATGCATGTGTCTAACGGTTTAATAACACCAGCAGCATCATTGTGTCTGATCCACTTAAAATTGGCACCATTCATGGGTTACATGGCATTAGATTGAGGAGGCAAGCTCATGCAAAGTAAAGAACAACACAGAAAGGATGTGTGCTGTGAGCCTAGAGTGCACCATGGCACCACCATCACCTCTTACATCAGAGGTGTTTACATAATGCCAGAAAAAAATAAGTATATTTAAAGTTTTTATTCTTCCGAAGATGGGAAAAAAACACAAAGTTGTTTAACCAGTTAAACCATTGTCATTTTTTTTTTAAATGAATAGAATCATTTAATTCTTTTGATAAAATAACCATCACAGAAATATCACTAAAAATATTTTTAAAATCTGAAGGTATTGAAGGTTGTTTACTCTTATTTTATTTCCTTTTATCTACATAATTTCATTTTTACACTCAAGTTTTAGACTGATTAATACATTTCTGATGGGGCGGGGGGGGGGGGGTACACTTACTTTAAACAATAAAATA
>JAOUQT010000042.1:1071399-1082735 GCA_025769995.1 Xyliphius kryptos | reverse complement strand
GAGAGGCTGAAAGAAGAAGAAGAAGAATTTGTAGTGTAGTAGCAGAAGGGATGATTTTGTAGTATTTATTTGTAGTATAGTAGCAGAAGGTATGATTTTGTAGTATTTATTAGTAGTGTAGTAGCAGTAGTTATTATTTAGTAGTAATTAATTGTAATGTAGTATGAGTATTTCTGTACTATTCATTAGTATTATACAGTAGTAACAGTATTAACATTTGTCGAAACTGCGCCTGTGGGCCAAAAGATTGTTAATAGCAGGTGACAAGTCAGCTGACCTCGTAGGTCATGTGACCGCTGTTACGTCACTGGTATGTTAGTGAAGTCGGGTATAGTGAGTAACAGAACCGCGGTGGTTTTAATATTGGTTCTGCGCTGTAGGATTCATTATGGCCTGGACAAAATATCAGCTTTTTCTGGCGGGTTTAATGCTCACGACGGGCTCCATCAACACTCTTTCCGCAAAGTAAGTTTAATAAGTATTTCCGAAGACTTTGGTGTTTAGTAGCTGGATACAGTAGCAGAGGTAGATAAAACTGTCAATCATTTACTGATCATTAAAGAAGAGGCCAAGTGTTGTATGTGTAGGGGGGTTTGTCGACCGAAAATATAATAATAAATTATTTCCTTCCTTTAAATTAATGATTTGTTTTAAATTGAACAAATAAAACTTTTGTTTGTGTAATTAATAGTAAATTATTAAAAATTATTAATCGGTGTTGAAAAATGCATGTATGAGCTATGTGGACACCCCTATAGCGGACCGTACCATTTCTTGACCGTTTATTCTAAGTGTATCTATTATATATAGTGTGTAGCGTTTAGAGTAACACACGCACACGGTTTATATATGAGTTATCTATGATGATCTTAGTTTAAATCATTTTAATATTTATTTAAGTGTCCATGTGTTCTTGGACACGTTGGTACCAGACGGTGCTGGTATGAGTATTTCAGGAACTGTTGATCTTCTGAGATTTTTACTCACAACGATATCTAGGGTTTACAGAGAATGGTCTAAAAAAGAGAAAATATCCAGTGAGGGGCAGTTGTGTAGATGAAATTACATTGTTGATGACAGAGGGCAGAGAAGAATGGGCAGACTGGTCTGAGATGATAGAAAGGCGACTTGTCACAACAAGCAATGTAGAATACCTTCTTTGTTAAAAGTACGAGACGATATATTAAGGCAGTTCTGAAGGCAAAAGGGGTCCAACCTTTTACATGTCCTTATAATATAAAACAAGACTAATGATATTTAACTTACATGTAGTAGTCTGTTTAATGTTGTTATTTAACCAGTTAAATCAAAGTCACTTTAGTTTTGTATTTTTTAAAATATTTTACTGTTAATATTATTATAATGTAGTTACATAAGCCTATAGTAGTAATAATTTTCTGTTGAATCATATGTGATCATTATCATTTCACTTCGTCAGCATGAACATACACTCACTGGCAACTTCATTAGGTACACCTTGCATCTAATCTACCAATCTTGGACACGTTTTGCCTTCAGAACTGCCTTAATTCTTCTTTTAACGGAGATGGTATTCCTTGGTTGTAACAAGTTATTTGAGTTATTTTGCCTTTCTATTATCTCAAACCAGTCTACCAATTCAACATGGCATTCTTGTTCATACAACTGCATCTCACTGGATATTTGTTTTTTTTTTGGACCATTCTCTGTAAACCATAGAGATGGCTGTTAGTGACAATCCCAGCACCGTCTGGTACCAACAACCATAATAAGTCACTTAAATCTCCCCCCATTCTGATGCTTGGTTTATATTTGGCCACCTCTACATGCTTAAATGCCTAAATAAGTTGCAGCTATGCATTTAGCTGATTGATATTTGTGTTAACAATTAAACAGGTGTACCTAATAAAGTGTCAAACAAGTTGTTTATTTGTTTTAAACAAATTCACATCGAATTTTAAGAATTTCAATTTTTCACCAGCATGCAATAACGTGCTAAGGTTCTTGTCTAACACTCTCCTCTGTGTGTGTTTGTGTGTGAAGATGCTGATTATGCACTAAACACATGACCCAGTAGTGCTGATATAGATCATTTTAAGCAACATTTGAATCAGTATCTCAGTAAAGACCTAAAGAACAATTTCCAGAATTGTGACAAAATATCTTTCATAGAAGTTTTGTTTTGACCCATTACCACTGAATAAAGATGAATAATATAACTTGGATTACAAAATCTTCCGTTTAACTCAAAATATCTGATTACATTATTTATTAAAAATTAATAAACTCCACAAGAAAAACTACTAGATCTAATATTTAGTTGAACACCATGATGTTTTTCCTCTTAATTACTGCAGGGTGTACTTACTTACTTTCACTTACTTTTACAACATGGTCTTGAATGAATGTGTTATTAGATTAGATTATTTTTTTTCCCACTGCAAATTAATAGGATCTCGTAGAAAATATCGAGGTTTTCACACACATCTGTCGGGGTGTTCTCATTTATGCTTAGCACTGTATATATATGAATGGTTTCAATTGTATAACAATCTGTATATATGTTTGACAGTGAAGTTATGCATTATGCATTTGTGTGTGTGTATGCAGTCTGCCCAGTTATATAAAGGATCACGTTCGTAACATGAGCTAAAGCTATCAAGACTGCGGAAATAATGCGACTTCTGTATTTAATGTCAAAGTGAAAGAATACCATCTCAAGTGGAGGAAATCCGAGATGTTTTCTAGAGCTTTTGGAACTGATACTCTTACTGTGTGATATTAAGATAATCACATAGAAGTCACACATTGTTATTTTTTAAGAAAAGATAAATTGCCACTAAAACTATTCAGAGAAATGATGATGAATGGTCAGCAGGATTAAAGTGCTAATGATTGATCACTCATGTGGTCATGCCTCGGATATGAAAGTGCAGTTAGTGATCAAACTCCATGTGTCTTGTTGCTTGTTTGAGTTTTAATTGCTATGATGTCATCATTATGTCCCTCTGAACTCATAGACCAGCACCATAACTGCATGACTGGCTCTTTTGTTATCCTGATGATTTCCTTAGAATGAAAAAACCTAACCCCCCTCGGTGTTATATCCATAGTGGACTTTAGACTTGCTGCAAAACATCTAGACATCAGTCAGTAAGACTTAATGTGCTGATAAGGTGCAGAGGAAGTGGTGTTAAAGTGAAAAGCAAGCTCGTCAGATGTTTTTATAATGTGCCTTGCCAAAAAAACCAAAGGTCACACACACTCTAATATTACATCTTTGATTACGGCATGCATTTGCTGTGTCATCGTTTCTCCAAGCTTCTGCATTGTCACAACATTTCAAATAATTTTTCCTCCCAAAGTCTTGTATTGATAATGGGAGATTCTAACCACTACTCAAACTCTCCTCCAGAATATTAATAAAGTAACTTGGTGGTTCAGTATATTCAGGTAGTCAGCTGACCTCATTTTTTTGGACATTTCTGAACCTCAGCCTGACCGACTGCGGTAACCCAGGATCATACTATTGCTCCCCACCCCCACATCACTTGAGCATCATCTCTTATTAACCTTATGAGCCCAGCACTCTGGAACAGGGTCAGTCTGGAGATTTCATTGGCTGTAAGACATAATCATCAACAGTGACAGAAATAAACACTATAAATAGATCACTGTGTTTGTAATGAATCTATATAATGTATGAGTTTCACTTTTTGATGATGATCTAATTTATTAAGATGCATCTGTATAACTGAAATATTCCTGTATAATGTATATTTGTTTTATGAACAGATGGGCCGATATGTTTTCTGCTCCGGGTTGCGCTGGAACTCCTGATCACGGCTTCTCACACCCCTTTGTACAGGTAATGTTCCTATTTCTAATAACCTTTTAAACCTCCAGAATAGTCATGAATGGATCACTTACGCTTTATTCCTTCACGTCGCTATCTACGTATGCATCTACATGTCTGTCTGGTTGTCCTCCTGGCTATGTATTTTCTGTCTTGCCTTTATGTTTGTGTCTTTCTGAGCAGTTGTAAGATTGTGTTTAAGGAACCAACCTTGCGACCAGAACATCCCCGGTTCGATTCCCTGTACAGCCAAGTGATGACTGAAGTGCACAATGCCTCTCCAGGCTTTGTGCAGGCTGCTCACCACTCAGAGTACATGTGCTCATCTCACCTGTGTGTATGAGTGTGTGTTTGTATATATAATGTATGTATATGTGTGTGTTTCACTGCTCCGATGCATTCTCCTAATAGGAGTTATAACAAAATATTTGGGGACTCTTTCGAGTGAATCTCCCTGTATAAACTGCAGAGGAATTCTTTGTAAAATCTCACAGTTTCTGCAGATGTCGAGGTTTGAACTCGTGATCTGATGCGTGTGTAGTTCGAAGATATTTCTTTGCTCAAGTTCCTTCCTCTAAACCATCATATATTGTCCTACTCAGCATTCTATTACGAAACAGCCAGACTGTCGATTACTGACACAGCATTTTAGATTGTCTTGAGTTTTTCTTACGTCCTTAATTTTGTTTTTCTGTCTATCTATCTCTCTTATGTCTCCAGGCTGTCTGCATGTTCCTGGGTGAGTTGAGCTGTCTGGCTGTTTTCCACATGCTCCTTTGTCATGACCGTCGCAGACCAGAGCCCAACGTAGATCCCGGTCAGAGCTTCAACCCTCTGCTCTTCCTCCCACCTGCTATCTGTGACATGGCAGGAACCTCCATCATGTATGTTGGTAAGAAGAAGAAGAAGAAGATGACAGCCTTTTCTTTTCCAAATGAAACAAATGATTCAGAAAAAGGTTGTGAATCAGTCTTGTAAAACGCTTATGGAATCGTCACTCCAATCAGCGGTCATACTGTAACATCCATCTGACCATTTATTGTTTACACTTGTTACACACATAGTAAACAAATCGGTGGCAATTTGGCATCTCAAGTTCACCTAGCATGCACGTTTCTCGACTGAACCTGGAGCACCTGGAGGAAAACCCACACGAGCACGGGTAGAACATGCAAACCACAGAAAGGCAGGAGGAAGGCTAGATGAGGTGCCACACCATTGTAGGGCACACAAAAACTAATAAAAATGTCATTGCATCCCATCTCCTCCCCTCAACACACACAAGCAACCGGTGTAATAAAAATAATAATGTAAATAATTAATATTTAAAAAATCAGATCATGAAGTTTGTGAGAGAGTTGATACGAGGTATGGTCCTGGGATCAGTTATATAAGCATTTCCTCCTCTAAATATACGTTTGAATGATCTGGCTGCAGTTTATGAGCGTACCGACACACCGGAAAACATAAAAATAAATAAAAAAATGAGGACGGCACGGTGGCGCAGTGGATAGTGCTGTGGCCTCACAGCAAGAAGATCCCGCGTTTGGGATGACCCTGGAAATTTCTGTGTGGAGTTTGCATGGTAGCGCAGGTTTTTTTTCCAGGTATTCTGGTTTCCTCTCGCATTTCAAATACATGCAAGACGGGTAAATTGGTGTCGCTAAATTGCAAGTTAGCGTGTGAATGTGTGTGTGCCCTATCATGGATTGGCGGCCTGTCTAGAGTTGCCGTGACCCCAAAACTAAGATTAAGTGGTTATAGAAATAAATGAATGAATATATTAATTATAATAATTGATGCCTTATTGATCCCTATAGGGAAATTCTTTGCTGCATTTAACCTATCCGGAAGTACCCCAGAAAGGCATAAGGCATGTACTAATTATACTTATTTATTGGATGTGTTTTGTGCTTAACAGGCAATAAACCAATCAGCGTGTCACTTGCCATTCCCTTTAAGACAGGTCTGACATTGGCGCATTGGTATTTCAATGGTGCAACAACGCTTCAGTTCTTCAATTCACTGCAGTAGATATCAATGGACCTCTGGCTGTTGACGTCTGGACTAGGTGGTTTTAGTCAGTTCGGCGCTTGTTTTTTTTCTGTTGCTGATATAGCAAGACATCCGAAATGAACCTAAACACACCTCATTCCGGGACCACCACCCCCATGGGAGTAGATATATGCTCTTGTATTATTCTCGCCTTTCCTCCCTCAGACGCTCAAGTCTCCGCCAAGATCTCGGCATGTCTCCACCAGTTAAAGTTGAATCCTGACAAGACGGAAGTGCTTCTCTTTTCAGGAAACACTTGTCCCCAACAAGACCTTGTACTCTCTATCGACAAGGTCCAAATCACCCTATCCACCATGACACGCAACCTGGGGGTAACTATGGACAACCAATTGTCCTTTTCCTCCCAAATTGCCAATGTCTCTGGATCATGTCAGTTCGCTCTTTCTAATATAAGAAGGATTCATCAATTTCTTTCCACAGAGACCACACAGATCCTGGTTCAGTCCCTGGTCATCTCGAGACTGGACTACTGCAACTCCCTCTTAGCGGGGCTACCTCTGAGTGCTATCCGCCCCCTACAGTTGATCAAGAACTCGGCTGCAACTCGGCTGCAAGATGTTCACACACACACTACACTACTGTTCCGCACTCTCCACTGGCTCCTTGTAGTTGCTCGCGTCAGATTTAAAACACCGATGCTGATTCTAGTATAACATTACGGGACATCCATGAGACAACGCTAGTTCTTCTAGTAAAACATTACGGGACATCCATGAGACAACGCTAGTTCTTCTAGTAAAACATTATAGGACATCCATGAGACAACGCTAGTTCTTTTAGTAAAACGTTACGGGACATCCATGAGACAATGCTAGTTCTTCTAGTAAAACATTATAGGACATCCATGAGACAACGCTAGTTCTTATAGTAAAACATTATAGGACATCCATGAGACAATGCTAGTTCTTCTAGTAAAACATTATAGGACATCCATGAGACAATGCTAGTTCTACTAAAACATTACGGGACATCTGTGAGACAACGCTAGTTCTTCTATTAAACAATTTAAAAATATTTTTTTAATAAAAGATTAAATAAGCAACTGTTAATCCGGTATGGGCGAGAAAAAAGCATGATAGATCTGTATTGTGCAAAGAAGGAGCCGTATGTCAACAGGATCCAGAAACGCAGACGATTATTCAGGACCAAAGCTCGTTTAAAATGTAAATAATAGTAAATGTGATGACTAGTACTCTACATACATTTATACAGTTTAGGAAATTTAATTTAATCTCAGAGCATTAAATAACACAAGCCCCGCCCATTTATTTTTTTAGAGGTTCATGATGGGAGAGTACCTGAAGTGTGCATTGTACTACTAGGCTACACACGGTTGCCAGATGCTCTTTACCCTTCAGTGTTTACAGTAACTCACATGTAATTAACATCCAGGACACAAATCTAATAGTTTATTAACATCCCATAATAAGTACAGAAATTTTACAGTATCAGTAACATACATTGTTCTCAGTGTGTCCTCTAGGGCCACCGTCTCTCCCTTTTTTTCATATTTATCAAGTCCTGTCTTCCATTGTGCTGTAACCATAGTAACCCGGTGGAGCTGCATGTGTTTTGCTGTTTGTTGCTGGGGCGCCATCTACTGGTAGTTGCCGGTAGTGTGTAAAGTTCTTACACACGCTACGTTAGTAGCATTGCGTTTACAACAGACAAATGTGTGCAAATATAAGCCATAATGAAGTCTCCAGAAGAACAAATAATAGCCCGAGTCAGGGGTTGTGGGTTGGTCAAGCCCAGATTAAGACCAGGAACCTAAGGGGTTGCCTGCAAAAGACCAAGACTTAAGGATTTTGGGGCAGTCAAGAGCAATAATGTAAAGGGTTGAGTCTGAGTTATGAATGAAGTCTTTGGGATTGTAAGAACAAGTACTTAACACATTGAGTCTGAGGCAAGGACAGAACTTTGGAATGTTGTGAGGGGCAAATTTGAGAACCTGCTCCTGGGGGTTGATCAAGATTAAGAACCTGCCATTGTGGGGTTGTCAAGATTAAGAACCTGCTATTGTGGGGTGGTCAAGATTAAGAACCTGCCATTGTGGGGTGGTCAAGATTAAGAACTTGCTATTGTGGGGTGGTCAAGTCCAAGAACCTGCCATTGTGGGGTGGTCAAGATTAAGAACCTGCCATTGTGGGGTTGTCAAGATTAAGAACCTGCTATTGTGGGGCGGTCAAGTCCAAAAAATTGCTATTGTGGGGGGGGTCAAGATGAAGAACCTGCAATAGTTGGGTGGTCAAGATTGCTAAGTTGTTACTATGGGGGGGTCAAGTCCAAGAGAATTGAGAATTCCTGAACAGTCAGACAAAGTACAAACTTTCACAATAGAACAGAGACGACACGTCACATGTAGAAGGTCAGACATTTTGAAATTTCATACCAAATATTGGCTCATTTCAAACTTCCTGACAGCAACACCTCTCAAAAAAGTTGGGACGGGGGCAATAACAGGCTGTAAAAGTTAAAGGTGCAGCTATTATTGAAGCTCCGAGTGTTTTCAGTACAAAAAGAGAGAGAGTAAATTGAAAGATGGTCTCAGAACAAAGCCCTTACTCACGTTAACCACGTGTGTATTACGCAATACTAGTATCACGACGTGTTAGAGACACGTTATAAATACATACTGTACATAAGCGTTAAAAACAAGACAGGGGTCAGAGACCAGTTTAATTTATTTATTAATAAGTTTAACTAGTCAACAGTGTACCAGCTCAAATCACAGATTAGCATAGCGTCAAACAACACAGACATTAACGAACTGTACAGCGTGTGTGTGCCAGGCACGTGCCGATTACCAACAATGCAATATGCCACGATATCAAACTCTGCCCAGACAAAAAAAATAATAAAAATAGCGCCAGCGTTCCAGGCGAATATGTTGTCTCGTTCACAATGCAGCATGAGGACAGCCATCTTATGGAATCTTTATTCGGGAGCAATGTGAAGTGTGTGTGTGTGTGTGTGTGAGATCTAAATCTATTTTGGCTTTAAATATCGGCACATGCCTGGTGTTGTGCAGGATATAATTACACATTTTTAATATTTAAGAATTGGAAGCATAGGAAATGACTTGTGTGTGTACGTGTGTGTGTGTGTGTATGTGTGTGCGCGTGCGCCCGCGTATATTGGTGCATGCACGTGTGCAAGTATAAGATGAGACTACATGTCAGAGTCCAAAATGTCAGAGTGCACTACCAAGCAAACAAACACTACTATTAACACTCACGGTACGTCCTAAATCACAGCTTTTGCTCATTTTCACTACCTTTGGCTATTCTGTCAAAGCATATCCAGCACACAGACACAGGAATTCCCATAATTCCCTACAACGGGGGTCAGTATGGTCCAGATATTGTACTCCATAATGCACCTTGACCGACGGCATGACTAGCGTGTATGGTTCGGGACAATTAACCTATATAGTATAGAGTAGTGCACTCGGAGATTCGAACCCAGATATTTATTCTGTACAGTCCTGTGGGGGAACATTTTACATATACACACACACACACACACACACACACTCTCACTCCTTACGGCAGGACAGGGGGAAAAACAGGGGTTTCCTAAACGATCTCGTTCACATCATCAGGTAGATCATGAGGCTCTTCTTGCTTGGTTCCTTCACCTATATGTGCGCACACGCACACACACACACACACACACACACACACACACAAATTCTGCATTATTATACATATTAACAACACTTATGGCCAATACACACTTACCGATCACTGGATTAAGAACCCCTGGTTAGTACCTACATTTAAATTAATTACAGCTTGACTCCACAAGGTGGAGAACATCATCCATATGCAAGTCCACTCACGACTGATGTAGCAGCTGGGCTAGTTTGACCCATAACTCACAGACTGGCCGCACATAGCTGACCTTTGCCTTGATGTTTGCTGATGTCCACATTCTGCCAGTGGACAGAACACCTCAAGAAACCAACCGGTGCAAATACAGTGATCATACGCCTTCAGGCATGGGTTCCTAATCCAGTGACTGTTTAGTGTAATGCTAAATTATGACCCATTATAGCAGGTTCAAAAGTATTTAGACAGCGACACTGTTGTCACCTCATGTCAGCGACTGAATGTTTTTCAAACTTCTGTCGACCTGGAAATGCATGAAACTCGGTGTACAGTCACTGGCCTTTTTATTAGGTACACCGGTTCAACTGCTCGTTAACACAAATATCTAATCAGCCAATCACACGGCTTCAATCCGATGCATTTAGTCAAATAATGGTGTTCAAGACAACGCACTTAAGTACAAACTGGGCATCAGAATAGGGGCGTCTTACGTGACATCGAACGAGGCATGGTTGTTGCTACGAGACGCTGCTGGTTCTGAGTATTTTCACAAACTGTTGATCTACTGGGATTTTCACACACAACCATCTCTAGTGTTTACAGAGAATGGTCAGAAAAAAGGGAAAAGATCAAATTAGGGACAGTTTGGTGAATGAAAATGACCTTGTGCCTGATGTGAGAGGTCAGAGAAGAATGGACAGACTGGTTTGAGATGATAGAAAGTCAACAGTAACCAAGGAATGAAGAAAACCATCTCAGTTCTGAAGGTAAAAATGGGTCCAACCTTTTACTAGCAAACTGTACCTAATAAAATGGCCAGTGAGTGTACTTGGTTTTTGCGTATTAGCACCGGCATATTAACATATTAACTCGTAAGAATCATGTGAGCTGCTGTTAAAGGAAATTAATCGACTGCAGCTATGTGAAAGTGAAGATTGAGCTCCGTTTTCAGGATTTACCCCTCACCAGTCATAGCGGGGGCGGTGTGGGGGTCGAGGGGAAGAAGAGGAGTTGGAGTTTGGGGGTGCGGGCAAAGCCAGTTGTCCTGCAGGTGTCCTTCGGTTGCGTCCGTAATCCAGACTACGGGTGTTGGGGCTCATGTAGCGCCCTACTCCCCTCCTCCACTCTTCATCAAAGGCTTCAGCTTCACCTGAGTACAACGTTAATGGAGAGAAAGAGAGAGAGAGAGAGATATGGGACATTTTTCGGTACAGACACTTCCGAATCAGAAGAGTATAAACTCTGTACCACACTCACTTTCTTCCAGGTTGATGAAGTCTTGACGGTGCTCCTGATCACCAGTGTGTGCGTTTCTGGAACGCGCCATCACGTGAGCGCGGTCGCCAATGTGGTGGCCGATGGACATACGTTCTAATCCGCTCTCACTGTCACGCAACGACTGACGTGTCTCTCTGATCTACACACACACACACACATTAAACATAGTAATCGTCTATCGGCAAGGCAAACTAAAAAAGAAACGTGACGAGTAAGGTCCTCAAATGTCCTCAGTGTGTCACGGGTAGAAGAATACGCGTGAGGGCACAGAGGAAGAGATTCTCTCCGCCGAGACTTTAATTATAAATGCTAAT